>CAUYPK010061117.1:0-19320 GCA_963574355.1 Loris lydekkerianus
TGAGTGTTTTTAATTGACTTGTCAAAGATCAAATAATGGTAAGTAGCTGGATCCATCTCTTGGTTCTCTATTCTGTTCCAGACATCTATTTCTCTGCTTTTGTGCCAGTACCATGCTGTTTTGATCACTATTGATTTATAGTACTGTCTCAAGTCTGGTAGCGTGATTCCTCCTGCTTTGTCTTTATTGCTGAGTAATGTTTTGGCTCTTCGAGGTTTTTTCTGATTCCATATAAAAGGAAGTATTTTTTCAAGATCTTTAAAGTATTACAATGGAGCTTTTGCATTAAAATTATATATTGCTTTGGGCAGTATGGACATTTTAACAATGTTGATTCTTCCCAGAATTTATGGCTTTCATATGAAAGCTATAACCCTGTTATAACCTAAGAATATGGGGAAGGGGGAGAGGGAGGGGAGGGGAGGGGAGGGGGAAGGGGCGGAGGGAGGGTGATTGGTGGGATTACATCTGCAGTGCATCTTACAAGGGTCCATGTGAAGCTTAGTAAATGTAGAATATAAATGTCTTAACATAATAACTAAGAAAATGCCAGGAAGGCTATGTTAACCAGTGTGATGAAAATATGTCAAATGGTCTATAAAACCTGTGTATGGTGCCCCATGATTGCATTAATGTACACAGCTATGATTTAATAATAAAATAAAAAAAAATTTCAAAAAAGATTTTCATGGTAAAAATGCATACCATAAACTTTACCATCTTAACCATCTTAAGCATACAGTTTGGTAGTGTTAAATATATTCATATTGTTGTTTGACCTTCAGAACTTTTCCGTCTTGTAAACCGGAAACTCTATACCTGTTAAACATCTCCCCCTTCCCCCTTGCCCCTGGCAGCCCCTTTACCTTCTGTTGCTATCTCTTGACTACTTTAGGGGCCTCACATAAGCGGAGCCATAGAGAGTTTGCCCTTTTCTTACTGGCATAATTCATTAAGCTTAATATCTGCAAGGTTCATTCATGTTGTGGCATGTGGCAGAATTTCCTTTTTGAAGGCTGAATCATATTCCTTTGAATTTTTATATCACGTCTTGTTTTGTTTATCCATTTATCTGTTGATGGACATTTGAGTTCTTCCACTTCTTGGCTCTCGTGAATAATACTTCCATGAATAGAGGTGTGCACGTATCACAATCACTTCTTCTCCTTTAAAATTTTCTGTTTTAAAGATCCTGATTTCAATCTTGGAGGGTATATATCCAGAAATGGAATTTCTGGATGATATGGAAATTCTATTTTTAATTTTCTGAGGATCTCCCAGTTTACATCCTCCCCAGCAGGGGGCATGGTAGAGGGATGGTGTTTGCCTCCACCATGCTCACCTGTTATGATACTGATCAAACACTCAGACCTTTGTCAAACTGAGAGACAAAAGTGGCTTAACTTTACTTGGCATTTCTTTTTCTCTCACTGTCTATATTTCTCCTTTTATAAGTAAGATTGAGCATTGCTTTTATCTATTAATAAGCCTTATGCAGTTCTTATACCATACAGTGTAATGATACACTTTGTCTATTTTTCTATTTGGTTGTTAGTTTTTTATTTGTAAATTTTCTCCATATTAAACAAATACATTTTTTTTGTAATTTAAGATGCAAATATTATTTTCCAGCTTTTCATTTTGGTTTCTGATCATAATTCCCCCCCCCCCCAACCCAAATGGGTTCCATTTTGTTGTAGTCAAATTTATCAGTCTATAATTTATGGTATCATTGTTGTTTCATACTTTCTTCAGAAAGGTCTTTATTTTTGCTTCAAGATTATAACGAAATTTCCCATGTTTTCTTCGTCTATTTTTATAGTTTCTTTTTTTTGTGGTTGAATCTTTAGTACCCTTGGCATTCATTCTGTTCCAAGGTCTGAGGTAAGTATCCAACTTTATTTTCTTCCAGATTCTTTCATTGTCTCAACAATCTTCCAATTTTTGCGTTGATAATGTGAGCATTTTAAGGATCAGAAACCTTTTGGAAGCTTTAAAAAAATACTATTTGCAAATTCATTTTGGTAATTATTCTTCCTCTCACCCACTTATGTCATAGCAAACTTTTGAAGATAAAGTATTCTGCTAAGATGGGGAAAAAATGGGGAATTTATCTATGTTTGACCTGAAATTTTAAAGGAGAGGAAATTATTGTGATAGTAGGAAAGTGAGACAATCCATAAGAAATATGAGTTTTGGGGCTGGATGTGGTGGGGTACACCTGAAATCCTAGTGCTCTGGGAGGTAAGGAAGGAAGATCACTTAAGCACGGGAGTTTGAGACCAGCCTGAGCCAGAGTGAGATCTCATCCCTCAAAATAGCTGGGCATTGAGGCGGGCGCCTGTTGTCCTAGTGTTAGGGAGGCTGAGGCAAAAGGATCACTTGAGCCCAAGTGTTTGAGGTTGCTGTGAGCTGTGACTCCACAGCACTCTACTGAGGGTGACAAAGTGAGAATCTGTCTAAAAAAAAAAAAGAAAGACGCAAGAAAGTTGAGTTCCTGCTTAAAAAAAAAAAAAAAGAAATGAAATCAGAAAGGAAGAGCAAAGAGAGGGGAGGAGGGAGGGGAGTGGGGCTTTGGTGTGTGCCACACTTTTTGGGCACAAGACATGACTGTAAGAAGGACTTTACCTAAAAAATGCAATCAGTGTAACCTGGTTTATTGTACCCTCAATGAATCCCCAACAATTAAAAAAAAAAAAAAAAAGAAAAGAAAAAGAAAGAAAGAAAAAAAACCCATGAGTTTTGGAAGGATTTTTTGGCCATTTGCATAACTTCTCTTTACCCCAAGAATCTGGGAACATTAGGCCTTCCCTGCCATCAACTGATCCCAATTTTTTGGTTTGTTCTGTCTTTGGTCCTTCAGTGCTTGTTTCTTTTGGTAGACTTCAAATTCCAGAAAAGCAGGGAGCGTGTATATGGTGCTATGTGATTTATTAACTTACCTTTAGCAACCAGCGGAATATTTTCTCCAAGACATATAGAGTGAATGGTTACACTCCTGAAATCTCCAAACACACCTGTCTGCTTTTGCCGTCAGCAATCTGCACTTTCACGAGAGGAACCACGTCTTGTTAGTCACCTTTGTCTTCCACATGGTAAGCGTTCATTCTACACACTTTGAATAAATGGATTTACATCATTAGCAATGACAGTGTGCCAATAGCAACTGATCTAGTCCATAAATTTGTGAGGTAGATAATTCACCCAAACTTACTAAGGTCATGGCAACTCGGGAAGCTGAGGAAAATCTCTAAGTCCCAAAGAAGAGCAACAGGCCACCTTTCATTAATCTCGGGTGCACATCAGGATATTAAATATGATTTTCTCAGTGGCAAAGGAAAGAAAGAGCACAACTTCACATTTCTGTTGCTGCCTGACTTCTTTGAAGAGGTCTCCTGTTGAGAAAGATCAACCTGGAAACACTGAAATACTCCACTTGAATTAAATCAGGTTTATGAACTACTTAAGTGATCATTTGACAACATTATTCTTAAAATGAATTATATCCCAGTCTAAAGAAAATACAAATAAAAATAACCTTTATTAAATGTTAATTAAAGGCAGTTATTTTATTTAGAAAATATCTATTCCTTTACCAATGAAATGATCTTAGGGTTTCTAGCTGGGTTGCACAAAGATTTTTAAATGCAACTATATTGATACCTGCTTTTCTAAAAAGACACATGTTTGTGAGTGAAGAATGTAGATTGCAACTTTGTTTCCCTTAAAGACAAAAAGGAAACAAAATTGTTTGCAAGCTTCAGGAACTTATTCTTAAGACCAAGTGCAGGTCACCTCACCATGGCGAGTTGACAGAAATGCTCAGTTTGCAAGGAATTAACTCCCAGGGCTGATGTATCAGCAAGAATGTTAAGTTCTGGGGTTGTCCAATTATGTGATGTCACTAATGGGACATAGGAAACTTTCAAGGGAAAGACAAAAAACAATCACAGAACTAAAACCTTTCAAAGAACCCACAGTTAGGAGATCACGTAAATGGGGCAAGTGAGGAAGAAACTCAGCAGAGACAGGAACGCAGAGGAGCTTTTGGTTGGAGACTGTTGGCAAAACACTGATGATGACACGCCCTCTTTAGGTGACAAACTAACCTTATAGAAAATGTCTGCGTTATGAAGCACTTTAGAGATAATTTTGAATCTCTACTGGATGTGGCACCATATTGCTGAAGAACCAAAAAGTACCCACTATTTGCCTCACTTTGTACACAGTTGCATTTAGTACTATTTTCTATTCTACCCTTTTCACCGGATATGATTTTGTATCCATATTTGCTTATTGCTACACGGTCCACTACTCATATTCTTTTAGTGGATACATAGTTTATATAACTTTTTTTTTTTAATATAAGGAAAGGAGTTTTATGACTTTCAAATTCATGCAGTAAGTGCTGACAGGACAGGGGGAAGTGGAAATTGGAAGTTGCCTCTGCATTTAAGAGACTCCTGTAAGTGCTTTAACAAATAGATAAGATGTGCTTCAAATGAGCTCGCCCATCGTTTGAATAAAAACTGCTGGAAAGGTGGTGCTTAAGTGGTTTGTGGTCTTCGATGCAAAAAGGGTTGCCATTCCCTTTGCTGCCTTGTTCTTGCTGCCTTTCACGGCTGGTGTGCTCAACCCCAGCCCAGTGGGTAAAGGTTGTGGCCGCACACCAGAATTCCCCAGGGAACGCTCAGAATTCCAGAGTCCCAGGCCTCATCCCAGATAAACTGCATCAGAGAAGGGGGTCTCCATATTGGTATTTTTCAAAGCTCCCCAAGTGGTTACAATGCACAGCCAGGGCTGAGAACTGCTGATTAAAAGACTAAATTAACTGTTTCGTCATTGGGGTCCTCTGATTTCTATAAACAGGTCAATTTAGGTCTCCAGAAACCAAAAGGTTTATCTTGGTTCCTTACACAGCAGATTTGCCAACATATGCCAGCAGCTCAGGTGAAAATGAAACAGAGTGAAGTGCCAGTGGGTCAAGATGGAAATACTCATTTAATAAACCTTTATTAAGCATCTATTATATGCTCTATTTTAGGCAATATGAATAACAAAAATAAAAAAGACACTGTTTCCCTTCTTTTCATAGCATAGTTGAAAAGATAAGAAATGTAAAATGAATAACAATAATACATGGAAAAATCTAGGGGTTTTATTTATTTGTTTAAGAGAAAGGGTCTGGCTATATTGCTCAGGCTGGTCTCAAATTTCTGGTCTCAAGTGATCTTCCTGCCTCAGCCTCCCATAGTACTGGGATTATGCAAAATCTGTTTTCATTCAGGCCAAATGCAACCAGAGTTTAGTACTTCTTGTATTGGGAGAGGCTTTGAGATGGAAGTGCCACTTGGGAGGAATTGTACATCCTGCAGTGTGGGGGAAGGGTGGGAGGAAAGGAGCTGGGACGGCTTTAATGTGTGAGAGAGAGGCCAGCCAGAGGAAATACACTGGGAGTTGATGGAAAACAGCAAGTGTTTCAGTGCGGCCACATACACCTAGGCTGTATGGGCAGAGGGTCCATGGGGCAGATAACACAGGACTTGAAATCTACCCAAGGAGGCGAGGGCTCTACATTTTATGTTAGGGGAATAAAGGGGCAGCATTAGAGGCACTTGCTTTGAAAAATTTGAGAATGTATTGATGTAAAAAAAATAATTAGTCCTTTGCTAAGGCCACAGAGGTGAAGATGTCTAAATCCATCCCTGTCTGGCCTTAGGTGTCCTTGAGTTGTTCATCCTCCGAGGGTGGCCTCTGAGAAGGCTGGAGAAATGCTGTGTGTTTCTTCCCCTGCCACAGTCAATATTGGCTAAAGACTTAATTATCTTTTTATAAGCCCAACAGTCCTAGTTTTCTGTTGCTCAGACACAAAGACATTATCTATCGTCCTCAGATGCTGCAGCTGTTGAATAGCAGAGGAGGACAAGTTCACAGGGGTAGAGATGTGCAGTGTGCAGCGTGGGTGCAAGTGAGACTGGCTTGGGGGTGAAATGAGACAGGGCGCTGAAAGCACCCACACTGTGCAGGGCACCTGCTCCGTGTCAAGTGCGTTTAAAGGATCAGTTATGAACTAGCGAGCAGTGAAGTCTGAATTGTGGCTTCTTCCTCCCTCCCTCCCTCCCTTCCCTCCTTCTTTCCTTCCTTCTCTCCTCCTCCTTTCTTCTTTTTCTCATCATTTCTTTCTCGTTCTTTCATCTTAGGAGACACTTTCCTTTTATTTCTTAAAATATTATCATGACGTTACGAAAACAAGTGTAATATGCTGTGTTAAAATCTCAGTTTTAGGCAATATTTGCTTCACATGTTTTTAAAAGGAACAAAACTGAAATATAGGCCCAATCTACAAAAATCTGTGCTGTTTATGGTTTTCATATTTGACACAAATAGTGTTTTACTATACATTGTATTTAGGACATTTTTTCATATGAATTCTTATAGTTTATTCACTTCGTTGGCTGTTTAAGTATAGCATGTTATATGAAGACCCTACAATTTATTTATGCATTCCCATTGATAGACATTTGGGTTGCTTCCAAAGTTCCAGTATATAATTGATACTCTAGTAAATATTTATTTCCTTTTTCTTTCTTTCTCTTTCTTTCTTTCTTTCTTTCTTTCTTTCTTTCTTTCTTTCTTTCTTTCTTTCTTTCTTTTTGAGATATAGTCTCACTCTGTTGCCTAAGTTGGGGTAGGATGGTGCAATCATAGCTCACAGCAAGTTCCAACTCCCGGGCTCAAGTGATCCTCCCACTTTAGCATACCGAGTGGCTAAGACTACACCACACCCTGCTAATTTTTCTATTTTTGGTACAGACAGGGTCTTGTTATGTTGCCCAGCCGGTCTTTGCATTCGTGGCCTCAAGCAATCCTTTTGCTTCCATCTCCCAAAGTGCTGGGATTAAAGTAGGAGCCACCATGCCTGTCCCTCTAGTGAATAGTTTTATGTGCCACTCCTTGTGCAGATGAGAGAGAACCTCTGGGACATTCATCTAGAAGAGGAATTGTCGGGTAATTGGGTATAAGTGTTTTTAGCCTGACTTCACCTGTTCATCACTCTCCAGAGTGACGGTTCCAGCTTCAATGCCTGTCAGCAGTCTGTACGAATTTCCAGTTGCTTCTTCCTGTTGCCACCCTGTGCCGTCTCCTGCTGTAGTACTCCGGGAGTACACTGGGAGGCAGTATGTTTAATGGTCGAGATTTGGAGTCTGCACAGAGGATCTTTCGGGGGATGATAAATATATTCTTAAATTGGATTTTGGTGATGGTTACACAACTCTACAAATTTACTAAAAAATGATGGAGTTGAACAGATGGACTTTAT
Organism: Loris lydekkerianus; assembly: GCA_963574355.1. NCBI lineage: Eukaryota > Metazoa > Chordata > Mammalia > Primates > Lorisidae > Loris > Loris lydekkerianus. The sequence continues at coordinate 7,322 of CAUYPK010061117.1, forward strand.
ATTGTACAATTATATCCCTATAAAGCTGATAAAAAAAGATTTAGGCCCTGAAGACAGATAGCTTTGGGTCAATTTCTGAGTCTGTCTCTGTGGTTCAGTTTCTCCATATGACAAATGAGGATATTATACTGTCTATGATACCCTGTTGTAAAGGAATAGATAACACATTTGCTCTGAGCTCTGCTTAGAGCTTGGTAAGTATAAGCTAACTGTTACTTTCTTGGAACCTGGTGCCCTTGCTCTGACCTTGATTCTCCACCTGCCCTCCCCCACCTATTGCCTGTGCCCAGTCGGGTTTCCTCCACTTACACCCACACTCTGGCTCTTGCTCTTACCCACCTTCCCTCTTCCTTCACCCAAATGAAATCTATTCTCAATCTGCACTTCCACTGGAAATGTTTAGACAAATTGATGCATTAAGAAGTTATTCATGGCTGATAGTAGGTTATTTGCATTTCAAACAAAATACTCGAAAAATAACTAGAGTTAGGAATTGTGGAGAGATAATGTATTAGTCTGCTAGGACTGCCATAAAAACATACCACAGATGGGGTGGTGCCCATGGCTCAAGGAGTAGGGCACCAGCCCCATATACCAGGGGTGGTGGGTTCAAGCCTGACCCCAGCCAAAACTGAAAAAAAAAAAAAAAAGAAAGAAAGAAAGAAAAAGAAAAAATACCACAGATGGGGTGGCTTCTGTGACAGAAATTTTATTTTCTTATAAGTCTGGAGGCTAGAAGTCCAAGCTCAGAGTGCTGGCAGGGGTTGTTTCAGGTGAGGGCTCTCTTTCTGGTTTGCAGGCAGCCACCTTCTTGCTGTGTCCTCTCACAGCCTTTCTTGGTGTGTGCTTGTGGAAAGAGAGAGAAAGATTGCCCCCTCTTCTCTCTCTTCCTTTTCTTATAAGCATACAGACCTATTGGGTTAGGGCCTCACATGTGCACATGCAACGTCTGGTGTCTCTTCCTCTTCTAATGAGGACACTAGCCCAAGACTCAGAGCCACAGATCAGTCTCACTGTGCGTCCAGTTCAAATTCAGGCACTGGCAAAATACCAGCTTAATAAAAGTCATAGACCATTGGGATCATTGCTAAATGACGTATTAAATTGGGATGCCACCATATAGTCACGCATTGCTAGGTGATGGGCTGTGTTCTGAGAAAGGCATCCATAGATAACTTTGTTGTTTTATGAACATCATATGGTGAATTCACACAAACCTAGACAGTGTAGCCTACTACACTCATGGCTGTATGGGGTGACCTGTTGCTTCTAGGCTACAAATCTGCATAGCGTGTTCCTGTAGTGAATACTGAATACTAACACAATGGTAAGTATTTGTGCATCTTAACACATAAAACATACATTAGAAACACAGTATTATCTTATGAGAGCATCATGGTACACACGGTCTGTCACTGACAAATCACTACTCTGTGGTGTAGAACTGTATAATTCATTCATTAGGTTTCAGCTTTCATAGAAAGAGTCATGGTCCCCTTTTGCCTTAGTTGAAATGACCCTTCAATTGGCTCATTTAGAATCAGGCATTCTCATGCTTCTTCCACTGCATGTATTTATAGATCCTTTTTTTTTTTTTTTTTTTTTTAATTTGAAACAGTCTTGCTCTGTCACCCCGGGTAGATTGCAGTGATGTCATCATGGTTCATTGCACCTCATACTCCTGGGCTCAAGGGTTCCTCCTGCCTCAGCCTTCCAAGTAGCTCTGACTACAGGTGCACTGATTTTTCTATTTTTGGTAGAGGTGGAGTCTCTTCAAGACTCTTTCTAGGGCTGGTCTTGAACTCCTGAGCTCAGGCCACGCTCCTGCCTCAGTCTCCCAGAGTGCTGGGATTATAGCTGTAAGCCACCACGCTGGGATGGGATACTGTTAACTGTAGGATGTTTACATAACCACCCAACACGGTGAGTGGATTCATTTTTGTTCCTAGAATTCACTGACTAGCTCCCTCTTACAGGGTAACCTTTCCAGTTTCTGGGGGTTACTGCAGTTGATTGTTAAAAAATTGGCCACCTCCCACTTGAAAAGAATTTCACACACTTGGAGCCAGTATCTAATTCTAAGGAATCACTCTGTTGTGTTGAATTTTGTGTTTTGAATTCGTGAATCAGAAGCGTGTTCATGCTCCTGGAATTCTGTGTCATAGATGAACAGCTCTCCCTCTGTGGGAGAAACTGAACCTACTTCCCATCGGCTGTTACCCTAGAGGATTCCTGAGTCTGAGGAAAGATGCATGTGAGGAGGAGAAGCCAGATTAGGAGGGAGCACAGAGTAGGGTCTGGATGCAGGCACAGCTTCTCCAGCTTCCAGATAGATGCAGTAGGCTGAGCGGGGTGGCTCATGTCTGTAATCCTAGTGGTCTGGGAGGCTGAGGCAGATGAACTGCTTGAACTCATGACTTTGAGACCAGCCTGAGTAAAAGTGAGACTCCGTCTCTACTAAAAAAAAAGAAAAACTGAGGCAAGAGGATCACTTGAAGCTTGAGTTGAAGGTGACTGTGAGCTATGATGTCACGACACTCTACCCAGCGTGACAGCTTGAGACTCAGTCTCCAAAAACAAACAAATAAAAAAACCCCAGAAAGGTGCAGTGGTAAACAGGACACAGGAATCTCATCTTACAATAACATCACAGGAATCTCATCACAATAACATTCCCAAGTCTGAGTCAAAACATTGAAAGTTGTTTTCCCTACCTTGGTCTAAGGCCTCCCCAGGTACATAAAGAGGAGAAAAGCCCAGTGGCATTAACCAAAAAAGACGGAAATTGATTTACCAGAAGAAAAACAAAAGTTAGAACCCCTAGGAAGAAATGAGATTATGATTATAGTAGAAACCTAGGGGAGCAAAGGCGGAAGCAGAGGTGGGTGTCCTCAGAAGTGCATGAAGGGGGATGGTGAGCCGGACTGATGCTTTGTGGAACTCACCCAGCCTTGACCTCTTGACACACACAGCCTCCACGCACTATGAGAAAACCAAAGGCGTATTGTCATTTGCAGATGGAGAAGATGCCAAGTAGAAAATCTATAGACATGCCAAGAGGAAATGATCATTTTACTCATTTGGAGGAATTTTTGGAAGAAACAAAGTCAAATTAGCATCAGAAAGACTTAATCAGAATGTTTTGGTTCTGGTTATTTATTGCTGTGTAACAATTTACCCCTAAACTCGGTGGTTTAAAACAACAACAATCATTTTATTATGCTCATGGATTCTGTGGGTCAGCAATTTGGAAGATGCTTGGCTGGGTGGTTTTGGCTCCAGGTCTTTCCACGTCATTGCAGTTAGACGTGGCTGGAGCTGAAGTCATGGGGCTGGTGGAATTAGCTCTGTGGCTTCTTGTAGACTTAGGACTTTCCCACATGCTCTCCAAGTGGCCTAGTGACCTCAGAGCTGTCAGACTGCTACATGAGGGCTTAACTCTCAGAAGCATGTGTCCTGAAAGACCAGGTGGAAGCAGAATTGCTTTGTATGCCTTAGGCTGGGTTCACACCACATCCCTTCCCTTGTAGTTATACCTACCGAGATTCAAGAGGGTGGAATGTAGACCCTACCTCTTGATGAGAGCAGTGTCAAAATCAAGAGCAGGTAGGATGAGAGGTAGCCTTGTTGTCATGTTTAGAAAATGCAGTTGGCTGCAATTTTAGAAAAATCTCTGTATAACCATTTTCAGATATGTACAGAAATAGATATTAGTTGAAGAACAATTTGCTCAGTGAATGTGCCTTGTACTGACTGGGGTTGCCTCTCGTTTGTGTCCTGGACAGCATGGTGTTCAGGCCCTTGTCCTGGGCAGGCCCTTTGTTTTTTATAATGTGTTGTCAGTTCCATGTCCAGTTCAGTTAATCATCTTGTAGTACATCTTATTTCTCTTAATTGCTCACAGAGAACATTTCTTTTTTTAGGTAGTGGTTGGGCATTTAAGCACCAGCTGAGGGTTACCCAATACTTATTGTTAAAGGCTGTATTGTGCTGGCCCCAAAATTTATATGTTGAAGCCTTAAGCTTCAGTACCTCAGAAAGTGACTGCGTTTGGAGACAGGGCCTTTAAAGTGATCATTAAGTTAAAATGAAGCCTTTGGGGTGGGCCCTAATTCAATACAACTGTGCTTATAAGAAGGGAAAATTTGAGCACCTGAACACACGGAGGGACGAACTTGTGAAGACATGGGGAAAAACGGGCCGTCTACAGGGCAAGGGGGAAGCTCAGAAGAAACCACCCCCTGCCAGTCAACACCTGGATTTTTGACTTGTACCTTTCAGATTGTGAGAAAGTAAATTTCTGCACTTTCATGCATCCAGTCTGTGGTATTTGTTATGGGGGCTCTAGTGTACTAATACACTTAGCAAAGTGTCTTAATGTATTTTGAGAGGTGTTTTAAAGGGTGTATTTCTCCTGACTCCATGTTTTCAAACTTAGGTTTTAAAGTAATAGATGCCTCCCCCACATCCCTCCCCCCAAACTAAATACAAACCCTTTATTTATAAAATAAAGAAATGTTATTTTACTAGTAAATGTGGAATGTAAATGTCTTAGCACAATAACTAAGAAAATGCCAGGAAGGCTATGTTAACCAGTGTGATGAAAATGTGTCAAACGGTCTATAAAACTAGTGTATGGTGCCCCATAGTGACATTAATGTACACAGCTATGATTTAATTAAAAAAAAAAATATATATATATATGTAAAGGATAGAACAAGGAAGATAAATGAGTATGACTGTATTAAGATTCTATTCACTTTTAATAAACCAAGGCTTGTTTCAGAATTTAAGCCTTATTCAACATGTGGGAAAAAAAGAAATGTTATTTTATTGGTATACAATTTGCTTAGAAGTTTGAAATATTTCCTTGTAATAAAGGCACTTGATGGGAATAACAAGATGGCTTTGAGGACACATGTACTTAGAAATGTGTGACTTTGGGCCAAAGGGCCCAACTCCTCCACTTGGGAGAGTCTCTCTCCTGCCAGGCTCAAATGTCCTTCTTGCTCACAAAATTCAGCACTGTTTTATTAAGGCAGCACGTCCACTTCCTCCCAGGCCAGGAAAATCAGCCTGCAGCTCTCCTCACCACACTGCTCCTGGTGTCTGTGCCAAAGTTCTAGAAGCAGCTCTGAAGGCACCGAGCAAGACTGCGTCGCACCTGAGCAGAAAGATGCAACATGATTGGCTGATGGTAAACTGTACTGGAAAACAGGCACCACCTTTGGAGCCTGACCGCCTGGCTGCTAATCCCAACTGGACCTTTACTAGCCACGGGACCATGGGTCAGCAGACATGCCGTCTCAGTCTCAGTTTCCTCATCTGTAGTAAAGGTGATTTGAACCCTCATCTTGCAGGTTCTTATGAGGATTAAGTGAATTAAACTGTGTGTTTACATGGCACCGTGGTTTGCATACGGCTTATTAAATATGTATTTTCCTTACTCCTGGGAGAGCAGTGTGGGGCCCAAATGAGATAATGTAGTTGGCCAGGTGTGGTGGCTCACACCTGTAATCCTAGCACTTTGGGAAGCTGAGGTAGTTGGATTGTCTGAGCTCAGGAGTTTGAGACCAGCCTGAGCAAGAGTGAGACCCCATTTGTAAAACATAGCCAGGCGTGGCGGCGCCTATATCCCAGCTACTTGGGAGGCTGAGGCAAGAGGATCTCTTGAGCCTAAGAGTTTGAGGTTGCTGTGAGCTGATTCCAGGGTACTCTACCCAGGGCAATAAAGTGAGACTGTGCCTCAAAAGAGAGAGAGAAAAAAAAGATAACATAGATGGAAGTATTTTATAGTCTGTGAAGAGCTGTGTCTGTGCCAGTTGGAATCATGATGTGGTTTGGTATTGACTCACTCCTGATTGGATGGGCCTGAAGCCCATGGATATGTATTTATTTTCTTTTGTGTAAGAGAAAGGAGTAAGTTCATTGGGTTGGGGACGTGGGTGTGGTGAGGGACTGTGAGTGTGCTCAGTGTCACTTGTTCAGGCTTGAAAAGCTGACAGGTAGAATGAATTGTGAAGATGTTTCTGCAAGTTCATGGAAATGTTTCCTTTTGGTTATCAAGTGACCAATCACATGAAGGTCTTTGTGATGTAATGAATGGGAGGCTGTCCTAAATACCTAAGCAATTTACATCAGAAGCTGCCCAAGTAATTTGCTAGGTCAGGACATTTCCTGCTTGGACACTGACATATTAATAAAGTTGGACTATGGCTAAAAGTCTGTTTTATGGATTTGCCACATCAAAAAAGTCTTTGTTTTAGAAATTATGTTTAAATCTGCGAAGAACATAGTCATCGGGATGTAAAGAACAGATGGGCCTAAACGTGGCTGTTTTCCTTGAGCAATCCTGAATTAGCATCATAGATATTGAAGATGGCATAAGCTAATGCTGCCCTCTGCCAAGAGGGACAGCTGTGTCCACATGAGCTTCTCGTACCCACCTGGCGGCCCTCCCTGCTGTGGGCCGGGGTCTAATAGTTCATCTTTGGCCCCCCCATTTGTGGTGCTCCCAATCACGTACCTTCTGGAGTTCAGTCCAGCTTCATTATGGGACCCCCATCCCCCACCCGGAAGTCATTATTTTCTTTAGCAGCTCTTTCAAAATGGAAGATTTAATGCAATAAGAATGTAAAGTTTTGCTTCAATTTTGCAGGTTACTCTGCTGTCTTCTTCTCCTTCGTCTGTCTTTCGTCTCCTTCTCCTTCTTCTGTTGGCCCTCAACTGCTCCCATCTCTGGCCTATCGTGTGTGGTTAGGGATAAACACTTGCCTCTAGTTGCCTCTTTGCCTGACATCTTCCATTTAGAGATTCATTGTAGGGGGCTTTGCAGATTTTCTATTCTTTAGTTTTCTTCTCATGCAAACTCTCCTGAGAGCTATTCACCTTACCAACTAATATCTTAGCCAGCTGCTAAGGGTGTAGTAGGCCTGCAAAGAAGGGCCTGGAAGAAACTAGATGGGAATGGGTATTCTTTAAGACAAAGTGTAATGACGTGGATGGTAGAAAGAGTTCAAAACCTGTACTTCAGAATTTTCCCTGGGGTTCTAGATAGTCACAAGAAGGATTAACTAAACGGTCTTCCTTCCTTCCTCCCTCCCTCCCTTTCTTCCTTCCTTGAAAGGATCTTGCTCTGTTGCCCCAGGCTAGAGTGCAGTGGCATCGTCACTGCTCACTGCAGTCTTAAATTCTTGGACTCAACTGATCTGCAATCCTTCCAGCTCAGCCTCCCAAAGTGCTAGAATTACAGGTGTGAGGTGCTGCACCTGGCCTGTTTTCTAAATAGAGGAAGATGAAATTGGATCAAATTGGCTTAGTGTAAGAGTAAAGTGGATAGAAGCCATACCCATTTATGGTCATTTTGACTGAAGTGTGTGTGTGTGTGTGTGTGTGTGTCACATGTCCCACAAGTAACAACAATTGATATTAATGATTTGTGGGAGGTGATGTTGAAAAGAGACTCTTTGAAGCAGCCCATTCTCAGTAAGGTGGTGTTCTGGATGGTGGGAGCTGTGAAGAGAGGAGAAATGAAGCCTACTTCCTAAACACTCTTCACCCAGTGGTGAACACCTAAGCTTTAGAGAGAAAGGCAATAGGCAGCCTGTGTATTTAGAACCAAATGAGACATAATAAATGCTTTGGGGTCAGGCGCGGTGGCTTACGCCTGTAATCCTAGCACTCTGGGAGACCGAAGCGGGTGAATGGCCTGAGCTCACAGGTTCAAGACCAGCCTGAGCAAGAGTGAAACCCCCATCTCTAAGAATAGCCGAGTGTTGTAGTGGGCGCCTGTAGTCCCAGCTACTTGGGAGGCTGAGGCAGGAGAATGGATTGAGCCCAAGAGTTGGAGGTTGCTGTGAGCTGTGATGCTATAGTGCTCTACTGAGGGCAACAAAGGTTCTGTCTAAAAACAAACAAACAAAAAATCAGTAAACTTTGGGATTCAGAGGTGGGCTGGCAGTGTGTGTGTGGGGCTTCATGGAGGAGGTGACCCTTCAAATGGTCCTTGTCAGATCAGGCATACAGAAATAAAAGCAGAACATTTCAGATCGAAGGAGGGAGAGGTCCGCATGATCTTTGTGGAGAGCAGGAAGGAAGCAGTTTGGCTGCACCCAGGATTTGGCGAGCAGATTAACGGAGGAGAAGCCAGGAGAATAAGGAAGTTAGTTGGGGAAGTCCTGTGGGGACTTTGGTGCCTGTGAAATGGAGGCTGGAAAATGTGCAGGTACTGCTGTGCCCTGACTCTACCTTACTAAGGGCTGCAACACGCCCCCTTTAAAATAGGGAGCTCGGCTGAAAGTTTAGTAATAACTGCAAAATCCTGGGAAACCCCAACTCCCCCTTGTAAGCACTCCCCTTACCGGGTGTTGGCTCTTGTGAAATTCCACTTTCGTTAAGGACTCCCCCTCCCCTACCAGGAGCCCCTTATGAAAGGTTTTCACCCCTGCTTCTAGGGGTCGAGAGACTTTGAGGCATAAGCCTGCTCTTGGCCCGGCCAATCAGTAAAAGACCCTTGCTTAATTTGGACTCAGCTTGGTGTTTCTCTATTCTACTTGCTTTGGGTTTAACAGTATAACACGGCATGAAGAAGTGCCCAGTGCACTGGGGAAGGCGGCTTGGCTGTGCATGAAGGGGCCTTAGGGTAAGACCCCTCCGTCAACTATAATTCTGAGGGTTGGGCTGATTGGGAAGGGGAGAAGGTGCACTGTCTGTGGCAGGGCTTCTCTGACCGTTGATAGAGCTGGAACATCATGGACCAGCACAGGGAGGTTGGCTCCGACACCCTGGGGCGGTCAGCACCAGCATGCCTAGAAGCACCAGAGGGACAGGCAGACTCAGAATCTCAAGGTTTAGGTGCCACTACTTAAAAAAAAATGTGTTATTGCTTTAATGTTTTGTCTGCTTTATCGTAAAATAATTTCAAACTTAAAAGTAGGGTAACTAGTACAAAGAACTTTTTATTAACTAATCAATTAATTAATTTGAGGCAGAGTCTCACTGAGTAGAGTGCTGTGGTGTCATAGCTCACAGCAACCTCAAACTCTTGGGCTCAAGTGGTCCTTTTGCTTCAGCTTCCTGAGTAGCTGGGATTACAGGTGCCCACCATAATGCCTGGCTATTTCTTAGAGAAGGGGTCTTTCTTTTGTTCAGGCTGGTCTCAAACTCCTGAGGTTAGGTAGTCCACCTGGCTCGGCCTCTTGAAGTGCTGGGATTATAGGTGTGAGCCACTGTGCCTGGCACACAAAGAACTTTTAAAAAATTCTAAACTATTTGAGAGTATGTTGTCAATGTGGTGTTCCATCAATTCCAACTACTTCACAGTGCATAATTTCTGCACACCAGAACATTTCCCCACACAACAGGAGACAGCTACCAAAGGCAGGGAATGAACCCTGATCATGAACACCTGTGCCTCAGAGCACACTTAGCTTTTAACAGCTGTCCCAACACTGTCCTTTATAGCGGGAGGATCCATTTCAGGTCACACTTTGCATTTAGTCACTCTGCTTATTTGTAGGTTTTTCAAGCCATCAGTCATGACAGATAGCAGGAATAGATAATGCTTAATATTGGACTTTGTTTTGTTTTGGGGAGTGGGTAACTTTGCAGTTCTTGGCCAGGGCTGGGTTTGAACCCTCCACCTCTGGTATATGGGGTCAGCGCCCTACTCCTTGAGCCACAGGCGCCGCCTGAGTGTGGGTAACTGGAAAAATGCAGAATTTTAAAATGTAATTTCCAACAGCATTGTAGCTATATTTTTCCTCCCTGGTTTTATGCACCTGTGCAGGTCAGAGATGTGCTGGGTAGAGGTAGAAGCTGGCTCTTGTGATCTCCTCATACTGCGCAAAGCAGGAAACGGAGACCCTTTTTCACCATGATTCTTCCTAGAGCAGGTCAGCCGAACCTCAGCACGGCCCTGAAAACGCCTTCCAAGCTGGACATGGGCAGACTTGTAAGGATGGGCAATTGTTCCTTGGTCTCATCCAGAGTCTCAAGCTTGCTGTAATTGCTTATTTTATACAGCTTTTGGCTTTCATTTTGCAAAGTGATTCATGTGGAATGCAATACGTATGCATCTTTGAATGATTACTTACCCGGAAATTTGTCCTCCTCTGATAAGATCGCTCATTTCCTGCACAAAAATTAGTTTTTCTGTAAGGTACAGAAGCGACCCTTCTCTCCTTCTGGTTCCCATTCTCAGGCATCATTCATTCATTCGTTTCTTCACTCAGTGAGCATCTGCTGTTGCATTTGTGGGTACACGTGTATGTTCTCAGGGAGATTGCCATTTGTCCTGGGAAGAAAGGCACATGTAAAAATGACCTTCGAGGCTGGGACTGACCTTGAAGGGAGGCCTGGGTGAAGTGCCTGCCTTTGATCAGCAGGAAGGCTGCATAGAAAGTGTGTGCAGCTGGAGTGTGAAGGAGGGGGACAGTACTTGAACTTACAGGAAAGAAGTTGGAGATCTCCCACCTCCCCAGGCACATACCACTTCCTCCCGCACAATATTTAATGGCAATGAGGATATTCACATTAGCTCTCCAGCATTAGGAGGCAGCACGTCAGAGCATATCCATAGAACTCATAACATCCTACACTTTCAGGAGGGGCAGAGTCCTTCGATAGTAATTTAACATGTTCATTTTGTAAACAAAATCATGGAGGCCCTGAGAGATGAAGCTTTTCAACTCAGGTAGCCCTGCTGTACTGAGCTGGGAGCAGACCTCAGGTCTTTCCAACTCTGCCTTGGGGCTTATTCCCGTTCCTTGGGCCCACAGAAGCTCAGTGCAGCTCAGAGGCTGAGCTGGCCTCCCTGGACCACGAAGCTGGGAAGGGGCTGAGAGTATCTTTAACTGCCACCCACATGTGTAGAGGGACAGGAAACACACAGGCTATTATCTCTGTGTGGCTCCCTTGTAGACCTGTGCTTGGGACCCCCAGGGAGAGGACAGCCCAGGGTAGGGTCTGGGTGGGGATCAGGTGAGAGGCTTGGCGTGCTGGGGCAGGTGCCACCTGGTAGGAGAGTTGGAGAAAGATTTTCCTGGGCCTGTGTCCTACGCGTCTGATCTAAGTCAGTGATTTTCAACCGCTATGCTGTGAGAGGATCTTAGACATGCCGCAAAAAAGTTTTAAAGATCATTAATTAAATTATTTTCAAAAGAAGTTCAAAGCCCAGCAAGTATATTGGTTTTTTTAACTCTTTTTTTTTTTTTTTTTCCGGTCACCATAATTTAAGTGTGCCACAGAGGTTTAACTGTAAGTTCAAGTTTGCCATGACATAAAGAAGGTTGAAAAATACTAAGTCTTTTTCTTTGCCAGCCTCCCCTTTTCCTTTCCTCGCTGCTCCCCTTTATGGTCTAAACATACCTATTTTCAAAAACAAAAACATTTATTTTGAAATTATTAACTAAATGTTGTAAAGTAACACAGACAGACCCCATGCACCCTTCACTCAGTCTCCCCCCAGTGGCTACATCTTACCTACGTCCTATATACAATCACCTACCTGTACAATTGTTTACATGTGCTTGTTTTTTTTTTTTTTTTTCAATTAAGAGAAACGGGTCTTGCCCTGTCCATAGGCCGTAGTGCAATGGCTATTCCCCGTCATGATTATAGCTTACTGCTATTAATATAATCCTGTCCTTGAACTCCTGGCCTCATGTGATCCTCCTCAGCCTCCCAAGTAGCTGAGAATATAGGCATGGCACTGTGCCCAGCTACCTACTTGATTCTTTTTTTTTTTTTTTTTTTTTTTATGAAGACACAAATTCAATTAAAAGAAATAAATGTAACTAAGCAGAACCTTTGCTAATTTTAAGTACATTAAAAAAAAAAACTCAATAAAAATTTTAGCAAACATGTAAATGTAATAAAATTCTCACATGTTTTTGATTTGTAACTTTATGTTTTTTTATTGCCTTTGGGTAATAAAAAAAAAAAAAAAAAAAAAAAAAGAATCAAGTAGGTAGCTGGGCACAGTGCCATGCCTATATTCT
>CAUYPK010061120.1:0-28887 GCA_963574355.1 Loris lydekkerianus
CTAAGGTTGCTGTGAGCTAAGATGATGCCATAGCACTCTACTCAGGGCGACAGAGTGAGATTCTGTCTCAAAAAAATAACAAAATAAAATAAAGTAATACCATAGCAAAAAATTTGAAAAGTTGTATGTATAATATACCCACGCTGATAATCTGTAAACCTCTGGTGAGGTGTGGCCATTTTAAAACATGACCACAGGCTCGGCGCCTGTAGCTCAAGCGGCTAAGGCACCAGCCACATACACCAGAGCTGGCAGGTTCGAATCCAGCCCCGGCCCACCTAACAACAATGATGGCTGCAACCAAAAAAGAAAAAAAAAATCGCCAAGCATCATGGTGGGTGCCTGTAGTCCCAACTACTTGGGAGGCTGAGGCAAGAGAATCACTTAACCCAGGAGCTGGAGGTTGCTGTGAGCTGTGTTGTCCCAGCACTCTACCCAGGGTGACAGCTTGAGGTTCTGTCTGGTGTTGTTGTTGAGATAGAGTCTCACCCTGTGTCTGAGCAGAGTGCAGTGGCATCTTCATAGCTCACTGCAACCTCAGACGGGCTGAGGGGATCCTGCTGCCTCAGCCTCCTAAATCGCTGGGATTACAGGCACTCGCCTTGGCTGGGTTTTTTATTTTTTGTAGAGTTGGGGTCTCACTCTCAGCTCAGACAAGTCTCCAACTCCTGAGCTCAAGCAATCCTCCTGCCTCAGCCTCCCAGTGCTGGAATTACAGGGGTGAGCCACCACACCCTGCCTAAAAAGAATTTAAAACCCATTATGATTTCTTTTCTTAGCCTAAATGAATATTTATTTTAATGCTAAATGTGTCTTTTAATTTTGTCTCCTTTGTGTTAAAGAGGACTCCCCAAATTGTTTAGACTTCAGGCCTGCAAGACCTGGACCTGGACCTGCCCCTTGTGAGTGGCCTTACTCAATACAACAGGGAAGACTTGACAGGGAGTAAAAGGTGGCTGTTTGGGGAGATGGGGTGTAGTGAATAATTAATGGGAGGGTCTTGGCTAGGTTAAGTTAGAAAGCTCATTAGACAGTCAAATGATGTAGACAGTTGTATAAATGAAACTGGAGCTTGAGAGTTTGAATCAGAGATTTAAGTTTGAGCATATACAGTACATGGTTGGTATTTGAAGGAAGAAGGAAAAGAAGAGGAGGGGATTCCTGACAGAGCTCTGAGACCCTCAACGTTTAGAAAGTTAGTATAGATGAAAGGTCAGCAAAGGAGGCTGAGAGCAGCAGGTGCTATCTTAGGAGGGAAACCAGGGAGCATGTGGTCCAGAAACCAAGGGGAGGTCATTTAGGCCAAGCTGTGCTGGGAGTCAGTCTGAATCTTGTTTCGTGTTGCTATAACAGCAAAATCTAAGGTTGGGTAATTTATGAAGAAAACAAATTTATTGGCTTATAATTCTGGTGGCCAGTAAGTTCAAGATAGAGCAGCTATATTTAGTGAGGGCCCCATGGAGCTTTAACTCACAACAGAAAGCAGAAGGGGAAGCAGTTATGGAAAAGAGAGGCCAAACAGGAGGAGCAGCTTTATAACAACCTGCTCTTGTGAAAACTAATCTATTCCTGAGAGACTGAGAATTCTCTAATTCCCTTGAGATGTCATTAATCTATTTTTTTTTTTTTTTCTAGAGACAGACTCTCACTTTGTCACCTTCAGTAGAACACCATGGTGTCACAGTTCACATCAACCTCCTGCTCTTGGGCTTAGGTGATTCTCTTGCCTCAGCCTCCCTAGTAGCTGAGACTAACAGGGCCCCATCACAACGCCTGGCTTTTTTCCCTTTTTTTTTTTTTTTGCAGTTTTTTGGCTGGGGCTGGGTTTGAACCCACCACCTCCAGTATATGGGGCCTGTGCCCCACTCCTTTGAGCCACAGGTGCCGCCTCCGGCTATTTTTTTGTTGCAGTTTGGCTGGGGCTAGGTTTGAACCTGCCATCTTCAGTATATGGGGCCAGTGCACTACTCACTGAGCCACACGTGCCGCCCTGGCATTAATCTATTTATGACCTCAATACTTCCATAACCCTAATACCTCTCACTAGGTCCCTCCTTCAGAGGGACCAAACATGAGTTTTGGTGGGGACAAACCATATTTAAACCATAGCAGAGGCCAGAAAAGATAAGGCAAAGCTGGCCAAGGGCCTTGACGACTGGTGACTATGACTCTGATAAGAGCCATTTTCTTAGCGTGGCGGGTGCATAACACTGGAGGGAACTAAAGAGAGTGTGAGAGGTGAAGAAGTGAGCACAGTACATATATATATATATATCCCCCTTGAAAGTCTGGCTGCAAAGGGGAGCACAAGAAGGCAGCAATAACTGGAGGAGGTGTGGTCTAAAGGGTGTGTTTGGTTTTGATTTTAAATAGATAATATTAAGCATAGTTTTTTGCAAATGGAAATGAGCCAGTAGAGAGGGGAATGTGATGATACAGGAAAGGGTGGGGCTAATTGTGTAATAATCTGGAGTCCCAGCGTAAGGATTTGCCTCAGGTAAGGGCAAGGATGGTTGCAGGTGCAGGTAGGCAGATGTTGTGGCGTTGGGAACACGAGGTAGTCCTCATCTGGTCACATCTATTTTCTCTATACAACACAAGGAGAGTTTGGAACCAGAGAATAACTATTCTGACTATTGGGGAAGGGAGACAAGAGAGGAAATTTGAAAAATTTGAAGAGAAAAAAGAACTGTGAAATAGTTCTTGAGTGGAACACAATTTTGTTGTTTGTATATGTAATTAAATTATAAACTCTTTGGGGGAAGACCTGTGTGTGACACATTTATGACACTCTATGTGAGCATAGAGTCAGCATGTCATCTTCATAAGGTGCCCTCAACGAACTCCTCTTGGCTGGATAGACGGAATGGATGAATTAAAAGAGCCTTGAAGGAATCCAAGAGCAGAAAAGACCTCATCAGATGGAGGAAAATCTGAGTGACGGGGAGAATTGTAGATGGTAGGGTGGTATGAGTGAAGACCCAAGTGTTCTTCTGGGGGGACTTGGATCTGACCTGGGGAGAGAAACCTGCTTGTGATAACATTCATATGTGTTGGTAGGACAGGCCCAACTGTGTCCTGCCTTGAAGGTTCTGTCAAAGAGGTTGAATTCTGATTGTAATTAGCATACAAGTGCCTAAGCTGAGACTTTTTTTTTTTTTTTTTTTTTTGAAACTTAATCAATACAACCTGGACCAACAGAAAATTTAAAACTATGGGTAGTTTTCAGTTGCTCAGATTGTAGAACATTAAATTCAAAAAAATACAGGCTTCTGCTTATTTTGAGAAATCATCTGAATGCGTCAACATTACAAAAATGTAAAATAAGAATTGCTTTACAAAATGAGACATCATTAACTGCAAGAGGCTAAGCTCCTCCATAAGATAATGGGGCCCACGTGGCAAGAAAGAAGGGCTTCTTTGCAGATAGGTTTCCCTTAGGAAAATGTTTTCTGATGCCTGCCAGCAGACACACATATTCTAGTGGGATGGTTGTGTTCTTGTTCAGGCAGATACTCACAGGAGGCCAAGAGGGAAGAGGGAGGGAATGGTGAGTGGACAGTGGCTTCACTTTACCGAGGAAACTGGTTTGGGTTTGGCAGCATTCAAGCTGGAATAAACTGTTGGTATCCTGTCATTTTATTAAAGAATGACGAGCCTTAAAAGTCTCATCGTGTTATAGCTGAGTGGGATCCAGGGGTGCAGAGAGAGAGACCAAAGTCTTGCAGATGAAGAGTGGTGTTTTTCTTGGAAGGAATGAGTATCAGCACTGTCAGTCACCCTGGGAAGAAGTAGACCCCAGGACAGGAAAAATGAGGAAGGACTAGAAAGAAGGAGGAACTCCTATCTGAGGGCCCCTCGTGATGTGGCTGGTTGCTCAGAGCACTCCCAGTGGTGGGCCTCAGTGAACACTTGGTAAGCAGATCACCGTGGAGGCAACTGTAAGGCAGTGGGTTGGCCTGTGGATTCAGAGAAGCCATGTCTTATTGCAGCTCAAAGTTCTCTTCCTGTGCTTCCCTGAGCCAGGAGCCAATGTCAATCCCCTTTTAGCCTGGCCTAAGCAAAGGGGTAGGGAAAGAAGAACAGGCCTCAGACGTGTTTGGGTCCTGCTCCTGAAGGGCAGAGCAGAGCTCCCTTCCTGACATCAGAGTGGTGAGAGTGTCATACAACACCAACATGTGCCGTGGAGCAGCAAACCCTCAGAGCAGTGGTGGCAGAGGCGTGAAGTATCCTTATTAGACATTTTGAAATAACTGAGAGAAAATCTACAAGAGCAGTTGGTGGCCAAAGTCACAGTTTAGCAACTTAATGAAGATTATTGGAGTTTAAGCAGTCATGATAAGGCATTTCCCCTACCATCCCCTCCTTCTGAATTTGAAACCTCCTATAGACACGGGAGTGTAAAGATGAAAACATTAGCTTTGTTACTAGTAGAACGGGCTTGGACACTGTCATATAAAATGATAAATGACCAAGCAGCAGACACACTCATTGTTGGGGCAATGTTCCATGGGGAAAGCACAAAGACAGGAACAGCAGCAGCTGTGTGTGTCCACGATTCCCACTGCCTTCTAGGGCAGAACAAAGTGATCAGTGGGGCTACACACCAGAGTCCAGGAAAGGGACCCTGAACCTTGGGTTGTGAAGCTCTTAAGCTGCATTCATAAACACCAAGCCCTCTCCTGGAGTAATTAGTGGTCAGAGTACAGTTCCAGGTACTGGCATGGCAGAATCTTGGCTTCTGCCTTGTCTTGCCAGCTCGGGGTTTGTGGCTGGGGAATCTCAAGTCCCCCCACCCTTGCATGACCAGAAAGTGGGGTCAAGCCCAGCCATTGCAGCTAGCTACCCTGGCAGCTCAGCAGCAAGACTTGTCCCCCAGCGTTTATGATGGAGGAAGCTCAGGAGCCCTGCCAGTCTAAGCCTCAGGATTGCCTTGGATTGGCTGCCTTCAATGGGGGCGATAACTCATTTCCATTGAGCTTTGCATTCAACATCTTTTCTAGAAGGCTGATGAGTGAGACTCTTGGACAAATAAAGACATAACTTTCTGAGCCACACCCAAATGTGCTTCCTACTTCTTCTGGAATGGTCCTCACGTTTTCAGCACTGCTGGTCTTGCTCAGTGACATGGGAAGTGTGTGTCCCAAAGCAGAATGCTGTGAAAGAGAAACCCCAGAAAAGGCTGAAAGTCAGTCCCTCTCTCAAATCATAAGTCAGCTTCGTTACTCACCTACCCTTGAAGAAGGGAGCGAGGGATCTCTGAATTACTGGAAATAGTCCACTGATGCTTTTCCTTTCTGGGGTGGGAATCAAAGTTTCTTGTCCTCTCTAGAAATGTGCAAAAGTTTGATTTTTGGATCAAAAATAAACTAGATCTAAAAGTTTTGGGGATGGATTGCGGCAATGACACCACAACATGAATGTACTTAGTGCCACTGGACTATACACTTAAAAATGATTTAAATACTAAATCTTTGGTTATGTACATTTCACTACAATCAATCAGCAACTATCTAAAATGAACTAGATAGAATCATGGTTTTGATTTTGTTTTGGCTTGTTTTGAATAGTTAATACATTCATGTGGTTTTAAATTTAGACAACACAAACGGGCCATCCATACATCCATAGTCCCCAGCTAACCCATTTTCTTCTCCAAAGTTAAACAATACTACCAGCATTTTGGTCTTCTCCCAGATATGTTTTATGCATTTACAGCAAATACATTGTTTTAACATTTTTTTTAACACAAATCATATCATGTTTTACATTCTTGTTTTGTGCAATTTGCTTTATAACTTAATGAAATTTCCTGGGGAATGCTCTGTGTCAGTACATCAAAATTCCAGCATCCATGGCTACATGTTTTGCCACAGCACATATTTTCACAGTTGATTTAACCAGTCTCCCTTGTGGTGCAAATCTAGGTGTTTTGACACTTGCTATTCCAAATGGTGAATAGCTTCTCATATATGTCATTTCTCTGATCTATCTACTCACAGGATAAATTCCCAGAATTTTCTGTCTGTGGTTTTAATAGTTTTCACCATAGGCAAACTTGACCTTAATCCTGTTGAGTAGACGTTTGAAATGTGGTACTAACTGACGACGTTAGCAAAGGACCTGGATTAAAACCTAGGTCCACAACCTAATCCCATGCCTTTCCCACTAATCCATGCTATCCTTTTTCTCCAGTTCTTAAAAGTAAATGAACTATTCCTGAACCCACAGGACCCTGGGCAGCCAATGACTGTGTCATTTTCTGGAACTTGTCCTGATGGTCTACAGATGTTGAAGATAAAGACAGGGATATCTCAGGCATAAAAAGTATCTTCAAACAAGGGATGTCAGGGAAGGCTGATATATTCTGGACTTGTCTATAGCCTCATGTGGTTCACAAACGAAGATGGAAACAGGTAAGTCTGAGCTTGGAGAACTCTTGATACTGCTACTCAGGGAAGAACCAGAGGTGAGTGAATTTTGTGCAACAGAGAAGAAATTTTCCCATTATGCATACCAAAATGCTCTGCACTATAGTCATGTGCTGCGCAATGGCATCATAGCTCACGGCCTTCCTCGTGTGCTTGGTGACACTGCTGTAAATAAACGCACCTTGCTGGCAGTTGTATAAAAGCATAGCACATACAATCACATAGGGTTCACAGTACTTGGTAATGACAATAAATGACTGTTACTGATTTTATACTGACTATAAATTTGTTGTCATTTTAGAGTGTACTCCTTCTACTTATTGAAAAGTTCACTGTAGAACAGCCTCAGCAATTCCAGTAGAAGGCATTGCTATCATAGGACATGACAGGCCCACATGTGCTACTGTGCCCAAAGACCAATAAGCAGGACAAGATGTGGAGGGGGAGGACAGTGATACTGATGATCCTGACGCTGTGCAGGCCCAGGCTAATGTTTGTGTTTGTGTCTTTGTTTTGTTTTGTTTTGTTTTGTTAGACAGAGCCTCACATCGTCACCCTTGGTAGAGTGCTGTGATGTAGCAGCTCACAGCAACTTTAAACTCTTGGGCTCAAGCAATCCTCTTGTGTCAGCCTCCTTAGTAGCTAGAACTATAGGCATCCACCACAACACAACTGTTTTTAGAGATGGGATTTCACTCTTGCTCAGGCTGGTCTTGAACTCTTGAGCTTAAGCGATCCGCCCACCTTAGCCTCTCAGAGTGTTAGGATTATACATATGAGCTACTGTGCCTGGCCTTTTCTACATACTCCTTAATCAGGTCAAGCTAACACCTAGATTTAAGTCCAAAAGTCTACCCTTGTCAACTTGGCACCCATACAGATCTCCTTAACCCATACTTGATTTTTAAATAAAGACAATAACAAGGTGATATTTCTGCCTGACATGATGCAACTATCCTATGATTTTGATTTTCAGGACTTTCAGACGTCAGGGAGCTCCTGCCACAATACCTGGTTCGTTTTTTTCGAGAGATGAGGTCTTGCTCTGTTGTTAAGCAATCCATGACTGTATTTAAGACCCCTCCTGTGCAACGCAGTTCAGGGCGGCATAGAATAGAACAGAGAACTCCAACTCTGCACACAGAGGAGCCATTCTATGGACACCCCAGGCATTGCACTGGATGACAGCAACTCTGGGTATACAAATGGTCAATGAGAAATTTACTCAAAGTCTGAACTTTAAGCCACAGCAGAGAGATAAAGTAAGAATTCTTAGAAATTAGTATTTGTAGAGAGAGAAAGTAAGAATTCTTAGAAATTAGGCTACATCTAAGGGAGAGTCTGTTCTGAGTGTTGTAACAAGTGACCCCTGGATTTACTGGAGAAACACACTGATGGCTTGTTTCTCATGGCCGTCATGGTCCCACGCAGCTGTCCAGGGAGGGCGAGGAGGGCTGTGCTCCAGGCAGGCAGGGGCCTGGTCTGAGGCTAGAACTCCCCTGGGCGTTCACTCGGTGAGCGGCTTATGGGGACCAGGAGGTTGGGAAGTGATTCGGCCTCTGTGCACAGGAGAAGTAGGATTTGGGGGAGCACATGCAGTATCTCTGCTCTGTCAACATACACTAGCTCAGAACTTAAATGGAAAGGGACACAGAAGAGGGAGGACAGTGTACACAAACCAGAAGCAGACAGAGACGTTCGCCTGTAGACAAATCTCTGGTTAAAAAGGACATGGAAATTGATTCCAGAACTTCGCTCTATATTATTTATGGCTCATGGGACATAGAAATGTATTCAGGTTAGCTGTGCAATGAACAAAACATAATTCTTATTTCATAGTTGGAGTCAATCACTCTCCTTTGGCCTTTTTTGTTGTCTTTACAAAGTCATGGGTTCAAGAACTATACTGGGTACTTCCAGCATGAGGTTTCTTCTTCTTCTTCTTATTATTATTATTTTTATTTTTTTGAAACATAGTCTCAGTTTGTCACCCTCAGTAGAGTGCTGTGGTGTCATAGCTCACAGCAACCTCAAACCCCTGGGCTCAGGGGATCCTCTTGCCTCAGCCTCCCAAGTAGCTGGGACTACAAGTGCCTGCCACAAGACCTGGCTGGTCTCTAACTCCTGGGCTCAAGCGATCCACCTGTGTAGGCCTCCCAGAGTGCTGGGATTACAGGTATGAGCCACCATACCTGGCCTGGGCTTGGAGAATCTTACTGGCAATTGAGGTTAAGATTCTTGGTCCAAGAATACTTAAAGGCCACCCTGGCTGGGTCTTGGTCCAAGAGTACTTAAAGGCCACCCTGGCTGGGTCTATCCCCATCTGGTAAGCTACATGTTTCACATATGTATCCTAAGAACTAGTGAGCAAGCAAGTGTTGACCACAGGGTCCTTGACCGTGCTTTCTTGAAGCCACACACCATGAAAAATCTCAAGGATGTTAAAAAACAAACCATCATAACCAAGGCAGCTCAGCTATTTCAAAAAGAGATAGAGCTTCATTACTTCAAACCCAAATTCCTGTGAGCCTGGCAACTACCCTTTGTCAAAATAAACATCCATCTGCCAGCCCTCGTGTTTAAAAACACAGAAAGCTCTATTCTCTGAAAGATGAGCCTTCTCTAACCTGAGAAATGTAAATGTTTTTGAGGGTGGGTTTGTGACTGTGTCAAAGTTGTTACAATGTATTTGTGTTGCAATGTATCTTTGTATGTATGTGTTGGTATGTGTGTGAGATCTGTGTGTCTGCGTCTAGATGTGTATGTTAGTATGTATGTGCCATCCAGAGCAGAAAGAGGAAGGTAATTCAAGTGGATCCATGCTTTACATAACATTTTGTGAATCTCTGGTAGTTAATTGCCTGTGGAGAAATGGGAACCCACAAGTAACTGACATGCAAAATGTGGAAAGGCTCCCTGAGGACCTAACCCTTGCTGGCTGTGTAATCACACGCATCTGCAAAGCTCCCTGCCTCATGCAGAGAGCAGAGCACACACCTGCCAGCCGACATCTGCCTGGAGGAAGAAGAGACAGGACTTCAACCTGGAGCCCAAAGGGCACCCGCCTCTCTTCCTTCCTGGGCTGTCACGCTCAGTTGCCCAGCGCCTGGGTCTGCCTGTCAGACTGGGCTGACTACAGCACTTGTTCCACACATACTACCTGCACCCTGTTCTGGAGGACCTGTTGCCCCTACCTGCAGGCTCTCAGAGAACTCTGGTTTCTATAACAAAAGACCCCGCCCCCAGTTTCCTCTCACCTACCAGTGTGGTGCAGCAGGCCACCTGCCACTCCTTGCTGGTTGGTCCAGCCCCCAGCCTGACCCCTCCAGACCTGCTGCACCCACACCTGTTCTCACCCAGACACCAGTGCTGGTCACCAGCACTCCCCAAGAATGGAAAGAGAAAAACGGAGACTTAGTAAACATGTAAATCAAAGCACAGCTTTCGTAAACCATTCTGGTCTTGGCACAGTGCGTTTCTTTCACTGTTGCTTCATCTGGCTACTCTGAAGCTTGCAGCAAGGAGAACAGGCAGTCAGCTGTCGCTCTGCTGACTGCGATGTGTTCCCAGTCATCTTTCAGAAGAGAAGTTGAATCCAAGAGTTTAAAATCTGGAAGCAGAAGCATGCTGCATTTATGGAGATGGTACCGTTTTATAGGTTTTTCTGTCTTTCATGAGTAGGATTTTTCTGAGAGACCAAATCTTGGGAAAAGGCTAGATGAGGAGTTGCTCTGTGAGCTTGTGGCAACCTGGAAGGAATAAGATTGTACCAGAGAAAAAGGAAAGTCTTCAGGACTGTGATTTGGATTCACATTTGCAGTCTTCCTTTTGACCGAAAGAGCCACAGGAATAATGTGTGCTCTGCAGGAGAAAACACAACTACCTGCTCGCTCTAGTGCAGAAGTTGGGGTGGGGGGCTAGTGCACCACAGGTGGCATGAGTCATTGTCACTTGTGGCTGGAGGGCCCTGTGAGCACATCTGTCTTCTAGGTAGATGCTGGGCCAGTCCCTTCTATGCCAGTTGTATTTGCTAAGTGCAGGTGACCTCACAAACAGTTACTGCTGGGAATCTTCCCCTAGGGAACCTCAGAAGCTGGCGAAATATATCCTTGTACTTACTCTGCTTACATTCCGACAACACTGACTAAAATCCTTTGCTTTGAAAAGGAAATATTTTTTCCCAAGCAAATGTAACTGATGGAATAGATTCCCTGCATGGGGCTTTGAAGTGTTACAGTAATAACAATAATTGCTTTCGTTTTGATAAGCTGTGCAGGTTCCAGCGCTCTCTCCTGAGTTCCATTTCACTTGATATTTGCAGTTACCATGTGAGGTAAGCAGAGCTGACCTTGACTGGCTTCCCTGACAGAAGCTCAGTGGGATATTAAATGGCTTGCCAATGTCACAAGGTGAGTAGTTGACACAAATTGCGATGCAAATATTCTGACAAATAAGTTGCTGGGCTTTCTATTCTATAATTCCTCTAAACTTAAAAAACAATCCCGTGGATTTTTAAAAATGCAATAGCTACTCATGCACAGGCCCCTGGAAAATTCACAGACCGATGAAAGGGATCTATTTTGGTGATTCAAGGGACTATGGAGCTGCTGGTTTTGAGCAAAAACAGCTGATGCAAATAAGCATGATATATTCATATATTCATCCATTTGAAAGAAATCTGATGGCAGGAATTTTCTTCCAACAAAACAGATTCTAGGATGTGCCAGCATCTGTATAAATACATGTGATTCTCTGCCACCTCCACACTTACCGGGGCATCACAGATGCTTTGAGCATGAAGACTGGACAGAATCTTGGAGATTTCATTTGACCTCATGCTACCCAGGAGGAAAGCAGGCTCAGAGAGCAGTGCCACACGAGATCACATTTTTAATGGGTGTCAGAAGTAGGACCAGACCCCAGACATTCACGCATCGCGCTCAGTTCAGAGTGACACCTCTGAATCCCTGGAAGATTCCAAGTTACTAAAGCACCCTGGGTCCTACTCAGCACAGGAGTTAGATGTGTGCAATAAGGCCTTGTTAGAGGATTTAGAGCAACAAAGGCAGAAATCAAAGGCCTTTGACTAGGTTAGAGTTGTTCTTCTGACAGGGGGTCTCCCCAGAGCACGGGTTCCCTGGAAGTCCCGCTCTGCCTGAGCCTCAGCAATGGCATGTGTAGCCAGAGTTGGCGGGTGCTTGGTGACGGGTGATGGCTGGGACAGGATTTGGCTCTGTGCTTCCTGCGATTTCTTCATGGCTTAGTTTCTCATCCAGGGCACAGAGCAAGTCCCAGAAAACCAGGCCAAACAATCCTACCCATGCAGCAAGGGGCTGCGGTATTTACTCGGGGGCTGTCTCAGAAAGGCATTCCAAAGAGTCCACTGGAAGGTTTTTTTATTTTGTTTTGTTTTTAACAAACCTGAGTCTGAGACCAAACCACTCACAGTTATGTCAGCAGCTTTGTCCAAGTTGTCCCTGAGGTGTCGTCAGCTGTAGGCTTCTCAAAGAACAACACGGGCTTGGGATTTGCACTGTGCCTTTAGGGAAGGAAGGACCTGAGAGCAGGGTCATTAAGAAGCTTTCCCTAACAGCTCTGAATTAGAAATTTAATCAGACAAAACTGTTCATGGATCCCCCAATGGTGTGACGACACTGTGGTGTGCTACTGTGATCCCCTCAGGACCAAAACACGGACCCTCACAGATGTCAGGAGTGCGGCCCCATAGCTGAGTCCCTCCCCAGGGGCTGTCTGTGGTCAGAGGTTGCTGCTTCATGCAAGATTACAGCCCCTTCCCTGGGAATAGCCTGCCTCTGAAGATTGCTCAGTGTAGGGGTACAAAGGGTGTCCCCCACCTTTGCTCAATTTGGGACACCTCTTGGGGGCCACCCAGCTCCACAGCTTCCTGGGGAATTGGTGGAGGCCTCTGTGCTACTGTGTCCAGTGCAACCTGCCCAGTTCCCCAGTAAACCACCTATATGCAAATCTTTTGTCTTACAATCTTTTTTGCCTTTTTTTCTGGGAACTTGACCTACCACACACACATACACACACACACATTCTCTTTTACCTTCTTTGAGGTCAGAATCTTGATTCTGTCATCTGAATCCACTCCATATCAAATGCCTGGAAGCCTCTTTTATTAAAACAACCAGAAACTCTGAATTCATTCCCCATGGTTGCTGTAACAAATTACAACAAACTTGGTGGCCTAAAATAACACATATGTGTGCTCTTAGAGTTCCCGAGGCCAGAAGTCCAAAATTAAGGTGTCAGAGGAGCTGGGCTCTTTTGGAAGCTCTTGGGGGAGAATCTACTTCCTGCCTTTTCCAGCTTCTGTACCTGAATTCCTTGCATTCCTGGGCTCAGGACTCTGCCTCCATTGTCAAAGCCACTGTGGTTACACTGTTTTCTTCTTCTGTGTCAAAGCTCCTTTTCCTCCTTTTTAAAAGGATATTTATGGTTGCACTTAGGGCCCACCTGGATAATCCAGGCTGCTCTCCTTCTCTCTAGGCTTAGTTTAATCACAACTGCAAAGTCTCTCTTGCCATTTAAGGCAACAGCACAGAGATTCTAGAGATTAGGACCTGGGTGTCCCTGCAGGCTGTTCTTCAGCCTGCCACAGGGTCATATAGTGAGTCCTGAGGGACATGCATTCTGATTTCAATCTGTAGTTCATCTTCACCCCAAAGTGAGCTGGTCTCTGGATCTTTTTGGTTTCAGTTTGGAGATCTACTACTTAATTCAGGTCTTTATTAGGAAACACTAATAATTGTTACATTTTACCTGCTATTGCTGGAACTGTCTCTCTAGCGGGGTATGGTGGTGTGCATACTTGTAGTCCCAGCTTTTAGGGAGGCTGAGGCAGGAGGATTGCATTCCCTGTTGATAGCAACTAAGGTTGATACCCCATGACCTTTCAGATCAGAATTTGAATGGCTGATTGTCACACACTCGACCAGAAATAAAACTGATCCCAAATCCTATTAATGCCAAGAATTCCTTTGCAATGTCCTTTGTACCCTTCTCCCAATTCTTTTAGCATGTTGTCTCTACCTCTTTTATGGGCCACATAGCTTGATCTACATGCTTTTCTCCTCCACTGGAATTTGAGTGCCTTTGTTCATCTTTCCATCCCAACGTGGCAACTATCCAGGGTCCATCTGAGAGAAGTTGGCCTCTGCAAAAGAACCCCAATCTGCAGTCTGTGAGCTGGCAGAATCCCAGTGGCTGTGCCACACTCACACACCCGCACCAATACCCAGTGACATTTTGGCAGTCACAGGTTCTCTGTGACAGCCAAGATTGTGACCCTGGGGAAACCCCTTCACTTGGGTCTTTCCTTGTTGCATTTATTTTTAATTCAAATGAAAACTGCAGCTGTTTTTCTCTGTGGCAGGTATCAAACAATAACCAAAAGGAATATGAAATAATTATTACCTTTCTCCCCATTTGGGACTGCGTCTCTCTGACAACTAGCTCTCCCGTACTAGGCTCATGGGATATGCACAAATGTTTATTGTATTGAAGAAGATTCAAAGGGAAAAGACTTCAATTCTGACTCTGAGCTTTAAAAAAATGTTTCTACATTTCAATTTTTTGAATGAAGTAGAATTTCAAAAATATAGAAAGGTGCAGAAAATAAAACAACCATATATCCGGATTAAACAGCTATTGGCATTTTCCCTTTATTTACTTCAGATCACTTATAGCAAAAGGCCAAAAGACATAGCCAAAAGCATTTACCTCTTCCCTCACGCTCTTCTCCTTCCCTCCACAGAGGGAACTTCTGCCTGAGGTTGTGTTGTGTTATTCCCAGGCATAACCCCATGCTTTCTTGAAATATTTGACTGTACAACACAACATGTGCTGTTGTTTTGTGTGCATTCAGAATTTGCACAAATGGCATCATATCGTACATGTGCCCTTGCAACTTAATTTTCTTACTCAACAATATGTTTAGAGACTTATTCATGTTGTGTAGGCATGAGATGGACCTAATTCATTCATTTAAAGCTAATTTAAATACCACAGTTGATGTATCCACAAATTCGTCATTTGTTCACTATTTGCTTTCTTCTTGTTGTTTGTTGCGGTGAACATGCTTGTGTACATGTTTTTGTGCATATGTGCGCAAAATTTCATAGCGAAATACATTGAAGTGAAATTGCTAATTAGTAGGAAATGTACTTCTTCACCTTCCTCAGTCTTGACAAATTGTTCTCTCAACTGTTTGTTCCTATTTGAATTCTCACTAGATTAGAAATTCTTATTTTCTTATATCCTTATTGTGACTTGTGAGACTTTTCAATTTTCCAATGTGGGTAGGTGCAAATGGCATTTTACGGCTTTAATTTACACTTCTGTAATTAGGGAAGTGATTTTAAGCATTTTTACATGTTTACTCGCCAGTTTCGTTTGTGCGTAGAGGGTGTGCATGTGTGTTTACGTGTGGTCTTTTATAAATTTATAGTTGTACTTATTCTGAAGTTCTTGTTTGAGTTGCAAAGATCTTCTCACAAACTATGTTTAGCTCCTATATTTTGTTTATGTTACTCTTTATCATAAATAACTTTTAAGTTTTCATGTAGTTCAAGGTTTGTGGGTATTTGTCCTTTGGTTAGTAAATCTGTTGCTAACTCTGCAGTCAAGATATTCTCCCACATTATTTTCTAAAAATTCTAAATTTTCGCTCTACTCATTTACATCTACGTCGATCTGGAATTTCCTTTTGCTTATATGATGAGTAAGGATCTAATTTTACCTTCTCCAAGCAAAAAGTTAACTGTTAAGGATAATCCAGACTTCCTCAGTGTTTGAAATGCCACTTCTATTAAATACAAATTCTCATATGTAAATGGTCAGCCACCATTCTGTTGGTTCACTTTTCTATACCTACACCCATACAAGAGTTTTAACATTATTGTAGTTAAATACCAGTTTTAATAACCGGTGCAGTGATTTCTCTCTATTTTTTTGACCTAAAAAAATATGCATCTGTATGTATCTATAATATTTTGGCTTTCATTACTTTTTCAATTATTTTAGGATCAGCTAGAGAATTCCTATGAAAATGCTATTGGACTTGATATAGGACATAGATATAAAAAAATTAATTTAGGAAAATTTTGTCCTTTGTATAATACTGATTCTTTTCAATCATAATTCTGTTTAGGTCTTCTTTTTATATTTATGTTATTTAATATGGATTTATAATTTTTAAGTAAAGATTTTGCACACTTTATTAGACATATTATGAGGTATTTACCATGATGGCTATAACTGTGAAGAGTACCTTTTTTTATTTTATTTATTTATTTAAGTTTCTGGCTGGGTCTGGGTTTGAACCTGCCACCTCCGGCATATGGAGCCGGAGCCCTACTCATTTGAGCCACAGGCGCCACCCTATTTATTTATTTTTTGAGACAGAGTCTCACTATGCCACCCTGGGTAGAGTGCCATGGTGTCACAGCTCACAGCAACCTCCAACTCTTTGGCTTAAGCGATTCTCTTGCCTCAGCCTACCGAGTAGCTGGGACTACAGGTGCCCGTCACAGTGCCAGGCTATTTTTTGGTGGTAGCCTTCATTGTTGTTTGGCAGACCCAGACTGGGCTCCAACCTTCCAGCTCCCATGTATGTGGCTGGCACGCTAGCCACTTAATCTACAGGCACCAAGCCAACAGTATCTTTTTTAAAATTACAGTTCCTAATAATTTATTATAGGTGTTCAGGAACTATTTTTAAAAATAAGCTTTAAATGAGGTAACCTGTTGAATTTCCTTATTTCTTCTGATAGTTAACTGCTACTTCTCTTGGATTTTTAAGAATAGACGATCATAGCACACATAAGTAATGATACTTTTATTTCTTCCTTTTGAATTTTTGTTTTATTTCTTTTTGTTATCACTTTTCTGGATAGAACTTACAATGTTAAATAAGGGCTTTTCACAGTAGGCATCCTTGCCTTGTTCTTGAACTTAAGTAGCATTATTTTAGAGACTCACAAAGTGTGGCTTTTACTGTAGATTTATAGTAGATGTTTTTATTGGGTTATTCTTTTTATTCCTAACATGCTAAGAGATTTGTTTATTAATGGGTGTTGAATTTTTTTTAAAAAAGTTTTTATTTTTTTTAGAGACAGAGTCTCACTTTGTCTCCCTTGGTAGAGTGTCCTGGGGCTTAGGCGATTCTCTTGCCTCAGCCCCCTGAATAGCTGGGACTACAGGCACCCACCACAATGCACGGCTATTTTTTTGTTGCAGTTTGGCTGGGGCTGGGTTTGAATCCACCAGCCTTGGTATATGGGGCCGGTGCCCTACTCACTGAGCCACAAGCACCACCCTGGGTGTTGAATTTTATCAAATGTATTTTCTATATCTTTTGGGATGATCATATATTTTTTCTTCTTGATAATGTATATATAGTAAATTCCTCAATAGCTTTTCTATCATTATACACCTATTTCTTGAGTAGCCCCACTTGGTCATGATGTGTTTTGAAACAGTACTAGATTTAATTTGGTAATATTTAATTTCAAAATATTATACACATTTATAAATTAAACTATACTATATTATACTTTTTTCTTTTGTATTTCTTTTCCAGTTTTTATTGTCAATGTTATAGTATATCATGTAATGAGTGGAAAAGTTTTCCCTCTCTTTCTGGAACAGACTGTACAAAATAGAAATTAAGTTGTTCTTGAAAACTGGGAAAAACCCGTAAAACTATTGAGTTATAGACTACTTTTTTATGGATAGATTTTAATTATTGATTACTATTTTAAAACCACTTGTTTATCTAGCTTTTCTAATTTTTTTGAGTTATGTTTAATAGAAATGCTTTTATTTTACCTAAATTTCAATGCTATTGGCATAATGTAATATATAGTAGTCTCATGACTTTGTAAATGTGTATTATATCTATATTTACATCTTTTTCTTTCCTAATATGATTCATTTATACTTTCCCTTTGTCCTGATTTTTAGTTTGATTTGCCATCTCAGGTGCTTAATTGTTTTCTATTTCACTAATTTTTGCTCATAGCTGTTATCTTCTTTCTTTTATACTTTCTTGCATTTGCATTCTTATTTTTTTCTAACTTCCTGTATTAGATGTGTTCATTAATTTTCAACCTTTCTTCTTTTCAGGTATACATACATATATGTGTGCGGGTGTGTATTTGTAATTTTTTCTCTGGAATATTGCTTTATCTACATTTCATGATTTTGATATTCACTTTTCCCTTGTCATGCATGATTATATATTTGTAAATTTCCAATATGATTTCTACTTTGACTCATTAATCAGAATATTTTTCATTTTTAAACAAACTTTTTTTTCATTTCACTTTTATAATTTATTTTCAGTTTAATAGCATTTTGAAAGGGAATGTGGTCTGTATAATTGATTCATTTGTTATTTTTAGATACTTTTTGTGGCTAAGTATGTGGTCATTCAAAAATAAGTTCAATGTGTATTATTTGATTGTTAGGTACAAGAAACGTTACATTCGGCTGGACGCGGTGGCTCATACCTGTAATCCTAGCACTCTGGGTGGCCAAGGTGGTTGGATAGCTTGAGCTCACGAGTTTGAGACCAGCCTGAGCAAAAGCGAGATCCCATGTCTACTAAAAAAATAGAAAAACTGAGGCAAGAGGATCACTTAAACCCAAGAGTTGGATGTTGCTATGAGCTATGATGCCATGGCACTCTTCCCAGGGTGATAGCTTGGGACTTGGTCTCAAAAAAAAAAGAAAGAGAAAAGAAATATTATATACGTTCAAAGTTATTAAATGTGTTGTTTCAATCGTTTATGTGTTTACTATACTGTGTTTATATTGTTTGCTTGAACTATTTAGTACTGAGTGTTGTGTTAAAAAACCTATTGTGCTTGTGGATTTCTTGATCTGTGTGTGTATGTGTGACTCCAGTCATTTGTGGTTCACGTATTTTGAGACTACATTCTTCAAAGTCTACAATTTCAGAATTTTTAGATCTTGTGGAACAGTTCCTAGTGTACCTGTGTGACAACCCTCCTTAGCTATTCCCTGTTCTTCCTTTTGGAGCTAACTGGGGTCTGGGGGCCCTGACACCCTTGCCCATACACCATTCCTACCACTTACAGACTGGGTTTAACAGCCCAGCTTGGAGAAGCGATTTTGCTAACTCTGCCACACGGCGCTCCCTGCGTTTTCACCTGTGTACCTCCTTGCTCACCATCCAGTGCCGTCAGGCAGCATTTCTACTTTGTGATTCAACTTTTAGCCATCTCCCAGTTTAGCTAAAATTGGAAATGGAATTCTACGTTCCATTTTTCTTGTTGCTTTTGGATGCTTTCCTAGAAATACTGATTTTTGCTGCCATCCTGACATTAGAATTTTGACACCATGACTTTCGACATAATCACTGTCTTTGCTCTCCTCCTGAACATTACCTTAGTAGGCGTTCATTCTGCTCACTGCTCCTTCAATTAGATGCTCTCTTTGTATTGTATTTTAGATACACCTTGTTTTTGTAACTCCAAACTAATCATCATCATGTCGTTTTCAGATCAATGCCTATTTAGATTTGCCTGTGTATTTACCAGTCTCTGCGTATTTTTTTTCCCTCACTTTTCATGCCTTCTCCCAGAGAAATAGAGCTTTGGGAATTCTTTCATCAGGGGGTTGTGAATAGTAATTTATTTAAATCTCTGCTTGCATAATGATGTCTTTATTTTACCCTCACTCTTGCATTTTAGTTCAACTGAGAAGAGAAGGCTAGAGTGTCGGTTCTTTTCCCACAGTACTTTGAAGTTTCCTTATTTATTTCTATTGTTGCTATGAAGAAGTCACCTGACAGTTTAACTTACAGTTTTCCAAACTTTGCTTGATTTTCCATTCATATAAGTAAAACCAGTTTTGAGTGTATACCTCAAGAATGAGACTATATTTTGCATGTAAGTTTATACATGCAAAATTAACACATTAACTGATTTAATGAATGTGTAATTAATACATTAAATTAGTTAATGCATTAATTTGTACATAATATACATAAAAAAGAAACATAAAGGATGACGTATTTGATATGAAAGCAGTTTAAAATCAAATTCATTTTATTAATACAAGTTCTGACAATTAAGTTTGCAAACTTGCCACTGTGCACCTGCATTGGCAGCACTGTTGAGCTTGGCGAAGTTTCAGAACCTTGGTATGTTAGTGTCTTACAGTCGTGTTTGTGTCAATGTGTGGGGTTGCCTGGCTGAGAGGAGCTCATTATTGTTGTTGCATGTTTTCATGTGCTGTTTGAGAATGTTGGAGCTTGAGTTAGAGCAGCGGTTCTCAACCTTTCTAATGTCCCATGTATTTTCATTGTTACAAAGGAGTCACAACCCACAGGTTGAGAAGCAATGAACGAACATTAAATGTCTTGTTAAACGTGGCAATGGAAATGAAATCAGGGACATGTTAGCCCAGATTTATGGGGATAATGCCATGAAGAAAAGGACAAGGTACAAAAGGATGAAACATTTTTCTAAGGGGAGAGAAAGCACCATGGATGAAGAGAGGTGGTGGTGGCTGGCAGCAAGCAGAGCTCACACACAC
Organism: Loris lydekkerianus; assembly: GCA_963574355.1. Classification (NCBI taxonomy): domain Eukaryota; kingdom Metazoa; phylum Chordata; class Mammalia; order Primates; family Lorisidae; genus Loris; species Loris lydekkerianus. Next base: position 20,022 of record CAUYPK010061120.1, read on the forward strand.
ATTAACTTCGTCGCACTGTGCATGGAAAACGTCAGCTGACCATGAGAAGCACAGCAGGCCAAGTAAGCATGATAGAGTAACAAGAAGATTTTAACCAAAAATCTTGGCATGAAAAAGATTTTGACTCTTGCATCACGACAACAGCAATGTCTATGAGGGGGTTTTTAGCCAGTAAATAAAGAACTGTATTAGAACACCCCCCCTACTCACCTGATCTGGGCTCTGATGACTCTTTTCTTTACCTGAAGATAAAAGAAATACTGAAAGGAAGACATTTTGATCAGACTCAGGACATCCAGGGTAGTCAGCTGTGATGGCCATTCCAGAAAAAGTTCCAAAATTGCTTTGAAGGGTGGGCTAGGTGCTGGCATCAGTGCAGAGCTTCCCAAGGGGAGCACTCGGAGGTGACGGCAATGATATTCACCAGTGAGGTAAGTTGCAGTTTTCCTAGCATGAGTTCGCGAACTTAATTGTCAGACTTTGTAATATAAAAAGCATTTGCTTTTGCTAAATTGTTGATTGTTATAATTAATAATATTTTAAAGCATTCAATAAATGTATAATAGCTATAAATTCTTCACTGGTTTTAAAGTATCTCAATTTAACATTTGATTTAACATTGCTTTAAAATAAAGAATTAGGAAGATCTGGTCTAATGTTGGGCTTATTTGATACTTGGGTGCAGTAACTATAATAGCTAATAACAAAAAAATGTAATTACCTCAAAAAGACATGTGGATACAAATGAGAAAGACAGTAGGTGCACTTACTGAATCATGATACTCACTTTTTAACCCCCATTTACCAATGATATATAAGTTTTTATTTGCAGTCAACTATTACATTTCTATTTCCCCCATGTCAATCACTTGTTTTTATAATTTGGAATTTGCTACATTCTTAAGAGTTTTTTAAAAAATGCATCCAACCTACTAAAACTCTTCATCTGGAAGAGTCATAGACAGATTAGACAATTCTATTTCTTGATTTGTTATGTTCTTTTTTGTAAATATGCAGATAGGAGATTTTTCCCTTATCTGTGACACTCTTATATTGCTCTAGTGACCAAGAAAGAAAAATCACATAATATGGAAAAAGTTTGACGTCCCTAACAGCTGGAACTACTTTTATTAGCTCTCCATGTCACTTTAGGCAAAATGCTTCCATTCTTTGTGCCACATTTTCCTTATTTGAAAAACAAGAGGGCTAGGCAATGAGCTCTGAGTGTCCTACTGGCCCTAACACGCTGGGATGCAGTCCTAATCCAACCGAGCAGCAGTGAGCAGAAATGCAGACCTTTAGGTGCATCTTGCAATGTGAATCACTGCACATCCACAGGCTGTGCACCCACGAAGAGATGAGGACACTCAGCACACACCCATCTAGATAGGCTCCCAACTTATTATTAAAGGACGATGGCCAGGCAAAGAAGAGTTTGCAAAATGTGATCCCTAGGTATGTTAAAAAAGAAAGAAAAAGAATAGGTTGACGGATGGATACAGAGGTGCTAGCGTGCACAATTTGGGGGCATAGAGAATTAGTGGTTAACTGTTGTTAGAAGTGTCATGGTGTGGTGGCTCATGACTGTAATCCTAGTATTCTGGGAGGCCTAGGCTAGTAGATTACTTGGGTCAGGAATTTGAAAGCAGCCTGAGCTAGAGAGAGACCCTATGTCTCCTAAAAATAGAAAAACTAGCTGGGCGTGGTGGCAAGTGCCTATAGTCCCAGCCACTGGGGCGGCTAAGGCAGGAAGATTGCTTAAACCCAAGAGTTAAGGTGCTATGAGCTACGATGCCCCAGCACTCTACCCAGGGTGACTAAATGAGGGTCTGTCTCCAAAAAACCCCAGTTATTAGAAGAATTAGGGAGCAGAAACTCACTCACTCACTGTTCCTTTTATAGCTTTCTGAGCTATTTAAATTGTGTAACTCAGCATACATACATACATATGTATGCATGGGTACATGTATTTCAGAAATGATAGATGTGAAATGTCTATACCAGCAAGAGTTTTCTCAACAAGGAAACTGTAGACCATTTCTTTCTGCATTATTTTTTTTTCTTTATATTTTTCTGTTTAAAAAACTTTTAAAGAAAAATACATAAAACTCTGGAGGCCTAGTACACCCGCATTCATTTTCTGGTACTGCTGTAATAAAGTACCACAAACAGGGTGGCTTAAACAACAGGAATTTATTGTCACATAGTTCTGGAGGCCAGCAGTCTGACACATCAGAGTGTCAGTGGGGTCTGTTCCTTCTGAGGGCTGTGGAGCGATCTGCCTCAGGCCTCTGCCCTCGTCTGGGGACAGCTGTCTTCTCCCTGTGGCCCTTCACATCAGCCTCCCGCTATGTGCATCTGCTCTGGGCCCACATTTCTCCTCTTTAGAAGGACTCCGATCAGATTGGATTAGCACCCACCCTAAGGACTGTATTTTAACTTGATTACCTCTCTGGAGATCCTTTCTCCAAACAAATTCACACTCTGAAGTACTGGGAGTTAGGATACCAACTTCTCTCTTTTATAGGAACGCAATTTAACACATAACTAATAAAATAAGAACTCATAGAAATGAAGAAAATAAATATGTATGTTTTTTCTGGTGAAGATGGTATTGGACATCCTTCTTAAAGGATAAATTGATCTTTATCCTTTGCTATAGAGAAGGAGCCAACAGCCCCCTCCCCTCCTTCCCTTGATCCACATGGGGAAAGAGGTTGGCAATGGGGATTATATGTGATCAGGACACTCAGGAAACCTGTCTGCCTGGAAACCAAGATTTCAGTCAGTGCAGTGAATATAACATGAGACGGAGTGAGGAGGCCAGACTGAGGGAGTACATCTAAGTTGAATATAAGGACGAACAATTGCCTTGAGATAGAAATCAGCCATCTCACACATAAGTGCATGCCTGTGGGAAACTGAGGCAAAAGTCACGGAAGAGTTATTCACTGGGAAACCTGTTGGATTAGGCCACTTCTAGTCTTCTTGGGAAGTCCAGGATAGGTATAAGAGAGTTATGCACTATGACACCCCACTTGGGGAGAAGCAAAACTCCAAATATAAGAAGTGTAGCTCTTTTCTAAAATCTGAACCAATGGCCATGGAGGGGAGAAGATGCTCTAATGAGCAGAGCTTTGCAGCCATGATTGCTTGGAGCCACTGAGTCCAGCCCCAAGAATACGTAGGGTCAAAGGTATGAGAATTTTGGCCCAAGATGAATGAACCTGGCCTCAACAGCTGCCACCCACTCTGGAAATGTGTATGTTCAAAGAATGTGAGCACTTGAGACTATTTCTAGTTCCAGCTGCTCTGTGGTATTAATAAAGGTCTAATTGCTAAAACCACGTGGCGCGGACATGGTGTTCATTTTCCTGACACATGGAAAATGTGGTTTGGAGGCCGAGCTGTCAGGCCCAAATCACCTCCAGATCCTGCCTATTGTAAGCACATTTCATCACTGGGCAGGACTTGCTAAGTTTGGTGGATGGCCTCATTTTGGCTATTTGTATCCTAGCACTGGAGCCAGCAGGACAGGTTAGAATCCCTGTCAAAGGAATGTGACACCAAGCTTCGGCCTGTTTCCCAGGTAATGTGGGATGAAGAAAGTCCATCAGGTAGTCAGACCTGAAGATGAAGGAGCAATTTGTGCAGCGTTTAGATTGGGGGTGTAAAGTGACCCACAGTTCTGACCAGGTTAGCTTAATATAGAGGATGCCACCTTGTAACTTGGGGACTCTCTAGGTAGACAATTGCACTTCCTTTGCAAATGGAGGTGGGCAAGGGTGATGGGGCCACAGCCATCTGCCTGCGCAAGGAGAGACACAATAGCCTCAACGGGGTGCAGTTTCTTTTTGCTTCACCCCACCCCACCACAGACAGTGGTAGCGATCTCTCCTCCAAATCTACACGCATTTTACTACCTTATTGCCTGATGGTGCTACGGTATATATTCACAAAAGCTACTCATAAGTTGTCCCATGCTAAAAATACCAAAATCCACAAATTTATGTTTTAATACAGATCCTCAATTTTTTATGGGGAATCTCCTTCTCTAAATTTACTCACTTTAAATTTATTTTTCAGGCTTAGAAGGGAGTTCCTTGCCAGAGCTTTGATCATCACTGGGTTTCCAAGCAAGCCTTGGACTTTAATGCATTAAACTCCTTGGGGATCCATGGAAATATGCCTTGCTGACTTATGGACCTGCCCTCAGGGACACATACATCCCTGAGTTTTAAGAAGCCCTGGGCACTGACAGGCTGTCTAACATAGTGATTAAGAGTCTGAACTCCACAGTCTGACTAGCTGGCTTTAAATACTAATTTCTCCCTTTCAATCTCATATGACCCTGCACCAGGGTCTTAAACTGGCTTTCTTAGATGTAAATCATGAAAAAGAATAGTACTTCTGCACAGGATAGTTGTGAGAATTAAGTTACTGTGTGTAAAATGCTTGGCAATATGTGCCAACCATTATTACTGTCTCCACAGAAAGAAAGCGGTTAGACCAAGTAAGAGTGGGGTCCCAGTAGCATCTTCTTGAACATGAAGGTTCAGCTCAATAGCCTCTCCCACTGAAGATCCAATAAACAAATGGCAAATTTCGACAGAGTTGTGATGCTTCCAGTGTAAGTGGTGTATAATAGGCATGAAATGGCTAAACAAAAAACTCAAGTATGGTTTCCACTACTGAATGGGTGGGTGTTTCATGATGCTGATTAGGAAGCCCAGGCTGAGAGAGGCTCTCTGAAGAGTCTTGATCTGTAGTAGGCAGAGACAGCTCAAAGAGAGACAGATGTCCCGGATGTATAGTGAACTCAGCAAAGACCCAGTGCAGAAGAAGAAAGGACATCCTCTAGTCAAGTGAGCTGCATGAATTTTGTAGAACATGTTGTGGGGCCTTAGCAGTGCCTGAATCTGTGCAGTAGTCAGTAGGGACAGGGAGAGAAGTTTGGGATAAAGAATGTGCTGTAAGCCTGAGCTTAGTGGAACCGCTAGCAGAGACAATGGGTGTGGTTCACAGGCCAAGCCCAGCAACTCATATCGAGCCAGAATGATGCAAGGGGATTCATACGTGACCACATTCAGATGTGATCTGTACAGAGACATCTGCTTGGAAGAGACTGTCATGCTCACTGTGGGGTACTGGGATGAGACCCCCGATCCTCCGACAGGAATGGAAGTAGGACTTAGTCCCCAGAACACAACCCTCAGCTGCAAATCTTCTGTGGAGTTGCCTTGGCTGAGCTGCCTCATGCAGGATCAGGGTCATACCATTCAATGACTGAGCAACTTAGGGGTGTAACTCAGGACTGTTCTGAAGTCATCTCATCTTCAGAGCTTTCCACAAAAGCAGCCAACACTCCTGAGGAGCTGGCCTTGAGGCGTGACCTCTCCCTGCACCCAGGCCTATTCACTGCAGTCCCTCCCACTGCCATGGACCCCAGCCCTCCTCTACAGATATGCAGCATGCGCAGCGTCTCCTCAGACCCTCTTTCCCTGGAGAGCTGGGACTGTCACCAAGGAGCCATGCCCTCTTCTGTGATTCCTAGTGGGTCAATGGGAGCCCTGTGACAGGGTCCTGGCCACCAGGAAGTGAGCAGGGCAAACTGGCCCAGGGACAGTTCAGCATTCTCTTCCCTGTCGTTGTCCCCTCTAGGCACTGTGGGTAGGGTGGCCTGACACCGTCTGGGGGAGACTTGCATGAGTGGAAAACAAGCCTTCACTGTGTTAAATCTCTGAGATTTGGAACTTTTTTTTTTTGTTCTTGTTGTTTGTTTTTCCTTAACAAAGCTTAACTTATTCTATCCAATGCATCAGCCATATTAATTGAAAGACTTTTCTAATTCCAGAGTGAGAAGTAATCACAAGTTACTATTTGAACACACTCTAAAATATTAGTTGCCATATATATTTGCTTAAGTTAATGGCAAAGAGAAAATTAACATAGTTAATGCCATTTCATTAATTTGGTTATTTCAATAATAATATCTTTAACAAGTCTTTTTGTTTGGTTTATAAATTTTAGTCATTCTAAAGATAGTATTTCTAACAAGTTCTTTTCCTGTGTATTTGTGAAGTGTCAAGTTAAATAAACCAGACATTTTAACAAACAAATCTGAATAGAGAAGATTCAACTGAGAATTGCAGTCATTTTGACGCCCTGAATAGAAAAAGGTCCAGTAAATATAAATAAATAGGAACGTACATACTGATTGATACCCTTAACCAACACTAATCTTCTAGCATATGTATCAGGTCCCTGAAGTCTGTTACATGGTGAGGGTTTCCCAGCCTCAGGGAGCAATTTGGTCAGTGGGAGAGGCTGACAATATTCAAGCCTGCCACTGGGATCCCGTGCAATGAGATATGCCAGGGCACACAGGTGGCCAGAGGCAGGGAGTACACTCAGCTCTGCCTGGAGAGGGCCAGGGAACGTTTCACAGAGATGGCTCTTAAGCTGCAACTTGAAGGATACTTGGGGCTCACCAGGAACATGAAGGAGGGGTAGGCATTTCAAGCAGAGATGCAGGGGAACAACAAAATGCATTCAGTACATAGCAGAGCTGGTAAGGTTTTGGTCCTCTCAAAAACTCATCTTAAAATTTAATTGCTATCGTGATGGTATTAAGAGGGGGACCCTATGAAACGGTGACTAGGTCACGGGCTCTGCCCTCATGAATGGATTAATGCTGTTACTGAGAGAGTGGTTAGTTATCAAGGGAGCAAGTTCCTGATAAAAGAATGAGTTTGGCCCGATTTCCTCTCTTTGTCTACTGTGCATACTTCCTGGCCACACGACGCCTTTTACAATGTTGTGATGCAGCAAAAAAGGCCCTCACCAGACGTGGCCCCTCAATCTTGGGCTTCCCAGGCTCCAAAACCTTGAGTCAATAAATCTCTTTTCTTTGAAAATTAGCTAGGCTGTGGCATTGTGTTATAGTAGCAGAAAACAGCCTAAGACAGGGGGCCTGGTAAGTAGAAGACGAGGCTGGAGAGAAAGCACAGGTGGGTCCTGGGGGTCTCTGTGCAGTGTGTTTCCACCTATGCTTTCATTTGGTTGATGCCCTACTTGTTCTGGCCAATTTATTTCGGAGAGGTAGAGTTGATGAAATCAGAAACTTCAGGCATCAGCAAAACTGATTTCCCACAGGTTATAACAGTAAAAATAAGACCCTAGGGATGCAGCCCCAGCTGCTGCATCACAGGCACTTAGCCCTGGGTCCTCTGGGGCTCCCCAGATGTTTCTAAGCGTCCTTACAGATGCTTTCTTGGGTGTTACTATTAAGATAATCAACTCATCCAAGTTAGTCCAGGACTCTCCTGATTTTAAGCTCTGTGCATCCTGTGGCCTACCAAGCCTCTCAGTCCAACCAGGACGTTCATCCTAAGTGTGTTAGAAACATGTGTGTTCTGCTTATGTTTTTCTGCTCAGGGTCCCTCAGGCTGTCAGGCCACAAAGCCTCTGCCTGAGCCAAACACCCCAGAGGCTCTGATGGCCTCCAGCAGCTCTCCCTGGCCAATCTCTGTCAGGCAGCACCTGCCACCCTTCCAGCTTTGGGAAAGGAGATGCAGCCCTCCTACTACCCCTCAATTCCAGGTCTAAATACTCACCTCCCCACCTTAACTTTTCACAGCCCAACAGAGTATTGAAAAGAACATCTCGGAAGGTTTAGGGATAGTGGAAGGAAAGCTCAGTCTCAAGAGTAATTTCAACTTTTGGCAGAGGCAGCTCCCTGCAGTGCCCCTGGCAGAGCCATTCTCAGTGTCCCTGGTGCTGGGTCAGGCTCTAGCACAGGGAAGTTTGGCATAACTGCCACATGGCTTGGAGAGAGAAAAGACTTCTCCACCCTTTCAGTTTCAAACTGGCCTCCCAGAGAGGCAAAAACCTGCCACCTAATATATTCATTCTCCTGCATTCTTAGTTTTGTAATAGCACCCTGATTTATTTAGCATGGCTAAGTGCCCAGATAAAAGACTATTTCTCAATACCTCATCCAGCTGTAGTAGTGTTTGGGGACTTCAGAAAGGCTATTTAAAGGAAGAATCAGCTGGGAGCTAGGGGATCTCAGCCCAAAACACATATAATCACACACTCTATTTTTTTTTTCCTCTTTTATTTTTCTTCTTTCCAGGCTTTGATGCAGATATGCTCGCTGGAACTTCAGCAGCCGTCTTGTGACCCTGAGAACAAGCCATCATTGAGACTAATGAATCAGAAAGAAAGACTTCTTTGTCCTTGGGAACCAAGGGGGGGTTACCCTAATAGCTATGAATACCTATTTCTACACCTTCTTTTAGAAAAAGACACAGACTTTTATGTATTTAAGCCACTGTTATTTGGTTTTACTCTAATCTCAATATGATCGTTCTTTTTTTTTTTTTTTTTTAATTGTTAAATCATAGCTGTGTACATTAGTGCAATCACCTGTACCCATTCTAACATGCACCATAGATGTGGCCCCACCCATTACCTTCCCTCCACCAAAACCTCCCCCCTCCCTTCCCCTTCCTTGGCCCTTTCCCCATAGTCTTGTGCTATATTGGTTATAGCCTTCATGTAAAAGCTATAATTTAGCTTCATAGTAGGGCTGAGTACATTGGATACTTTTTCTTCCATTCCTGAGATACTTTGCTAAGAAGAATATGTTCCAGCTCCATTCCATGTAAACATGAAAGAGGTAAAGTCTCCATCTTTCATTAAGGCTGCATAGTATTCCATGGTATACATGTACCACAATTTGCTAGTCCATTTGTGGGTCGATGGGCACTTGGGCTTCTTCCATGACTTAGCAATTATGATTGGTCTTTCATAGGATGATTGACAGTGGGAATTTCTCCTTTCTCAAGAAGCAATCCCAACC
>CAUYPK010061121.1:0-13822 GCA_963574355.1 Loris lydekkerianus
AAGAAAAAGTATCCAATGTATTCAGCCCTACTATGAAGCTAAACTATAGCTTTCACATGAAGGCTATAACCCAACTATACCACAAGACTATGGGGAAAGGACCAAGGAAGGGGAAGGGAGGGGGGAGGTTTGGGTGGAGGGAAGGTAATGGGTCAGGCCACATCTATGGTGAGTATTTTTATCTAGAATAGAATAGAATAGAATAGAATAGAATAGAATAGAATAGAATAGAATAGAATAGAATAGAATAGAATAGAATAGAATAGAATAGAATATAAAATAAAATAGAATTAAAAAAAAAAAGAGTTTGAGGTTGCTGTGAGCTGTGACATCATGGCATTCTACCCAGGGCACAGAGTAAGATTCAGTCTCAAGAAAAAAAAAAAAAAAAAAAGAAAGAAAGAAAGATTTTCCAACCCTATAGTTACAAAAATATTCACTCGTATGCCTTCTAAAATTTTTAAATTTGTTTTGGACTTCTGATAAAAATGTGGTATGAAGTAGAGATTCAATTTCACTTTTTCCATATGCATAACCAAAATGTCCTAGCATACATACTCTTTTCCTCAGGAATATATGCTATATTTCCTATGTTATGTGTGTCTTTTGGTCAACTTATTTACATGTAGGCTGATGTTACACTGTATTAATTACTATACCTTTATAATAAATATTGATACATAGTACAGCAAGAATCATTATTCCGTCAAATCATTACTATTCCAACTTTATTTTTACTTTTCATGAATATTTTGAGTATTCTTGGCCCTTGTCAATTCTTCTTTTTTTTTTGAGAGTCTCACTTTGTCATCCTCACTTGACTACCATGGTGTCATGGCTACATAGCTCACAGTACCTCCAACTCTTGTACTCACACTATCCTCTTGCCTTAGCCTTCTTAAGTTGCTGGGACTACAGGCGCCCACCACAACGCCCGGCTATTTTTTTTTGTTGTTGTTGCAGTTTGGCCGGCGCTGGGTTTGAACCCATAACCCTCGGCATATGGGGCCGGCGCCCTACTCACTGAGCCACAGGTGCCTCCCCATTCAATAAGATTTTATAATTTCTTCCATTGAGGTCTTGGCTATCTTACATTTATTCCTGATTATCTTATTTATTTACTTGAGACACAGTCTCACTTTGTCACCCTTGGTAGAGTGCCGGGGATGAGGCCTGTGAGAGCTACGAGAGCTCAAAGCAACCTCAAACTCTCGGACTCAAGCAATTCTCTTGCCTCAGCTTCCCAAGTAGCTGGGACTACAGGTACCTACCACAATGTCTGGCTATTTTTTAGGGACAATAGGTCTCAAACTTGCTCAGGCTGGTCTTGAACTCCTGAGCTCAGGAAATCAACCCACCTCAGCCTTCCAAACTGCTAGGATTACAGGTGTGAGCCACTGTGACCAGCCTAAGTATCCTTTTTTTTGGAGACAGTTTCATTGTCTCGCCCTTGGTAGAGTGCCATGGCATCACAGCTCATGGCAACCTCAAACTCTTGGGGTCAAGCGATTCTTTTGCCTCAGCCTCCCAAGTAGCTGAGACTACAGGCGTCTAGCACAATGCCCCAACTATTGTTTTGCTGCAGTTGTCATTGTTGTTTAGCAGGCCCAGGCTGGGTTCAAACCCGCCTGCTTCAGTGTATGTGGCTGGAACCCTAACTACTGAACTATGGGCACCAAGCCAAAGTATCCTACTTTTGTTATTTTTTTTTTCTGTTGTAAATAACATGGGAATTTTTTAAGTGTTTATAGATTTTTCACCTTCTTTTCTGCTTTGTTAACCTGATTTCTCTAGGCATTTACTCCCATAGTTCTTGCCTACTACTAAATCAGTTAAGCTTTCTTTAGTCTATTTTTCCTCTACAACATTGGATATGATACATTTCATTTTGGTTCTTTAACAATTATACTAAAAATTAAAGCTTTCATACTTACAGGATAAAGTTAATCAAGATCCTCATACTCTCCTCTCAAACAAATAGAAGGCTCTTAAACATTTTAATTCTGCAGACCAGTTGAATCAGGGACCCAGGGAACACGTGAAAGCTGTTATAGAGAACACTACTAGTTTTACTTTCCCTCAACAAATGTAGAAAGTAGCAGGACTTGAGCAGGTCTTTAGGCTGATAGAAAAGACCATTCAAACATTAAGGGAATCACTATTCATCAGCTCCTGCTGTGTGCCAGGCACTGGAGATAGAAGCAGGCAATATGGACAGTCTTTGACTTCCAAGCTCTTACAGCTAACAGAGATGCTGTAACGCCATTATAGGAGATGCTGTAGAGGGGATGAATGGGAGGGATATTGTGGTAGGATGTGACAGGGGACTTGACGATTCTAGTTAGTAAGAACAAAAATCATCCTCTTGTCCATGCTATTGACACTTTTTTTTTTTTTTTTTGAGACACAGTCTCAAACTGTTGCCCTGAGTAGAGTGCCATGGAGTCATAGCTCACAGCAACCTCCAACTTGGGCTCAAGTGATCCTCTTGCCTCAGTTTTCTACTTTTATTAGAGATGACCTCTCACTTTTTGCTCAGACTAGTCTCGAAACCCGTGAGCTAAAGCTTTCCACCCACCTCAGTCTCCCAGAGTAGTAGGGTTACAGGTGTGAGCCATTGCACCTGGCCGGCTAGAGACATTTATTACCAATACCTTGATTTCATATCTGAGTTTCAGATCTGGGTTGGAGGACTGAAACTTAAATTTCTCTGGTGAATGCTGAATAAATCAGCTTAGAGAGAACAGCTGAATGCCAAAGTGGTGCCTTAGCAACAGCCTGTTGATATAAAGTTCACTTGAACCAGGCGAAGTTTGGTACTAGCTAAATAAATAGAAAAAAAAAATTCTGATCACTTTACTACTGTTTTCAAGCATTTTGGTTTGAACTTATTTTAATATGCCTCCAAAGGAGGCATAATCTCCCATGGTCTTAGACATGTTGATTTACCTTTGCCAGGATCTTTACCAGTCTTTTTGCTAATCAGTCTTCTATGTGTAACTTCTGCCTCTTTATCAATTTCATTTATTCACGTAGCACCTGCTTTAGACTTTTCAGCAAGGGTCTATTGTTTTGCAACCTCTGTCACTGATTGGAAAAGTCTCTAGTTTACTTTCATTCTTGAACATAATTTAACTAGAAATCAAATTCTACATTGACAATTATTTCTCTTCATCATTTTGAAGCTATTTTATTATTTCTGGTTTCTATGGCTGCCATAAAAATGTCTACCAGCAGGTTGTCTTTTTTTTTGTGCCGGTAAACTGTCTTCTATCTGGCTGTTTTTAAGCTTTTTCCCTTTATCTTTGTGGTTCTGAAGCATTTCACAATATTCAGTATTACGCTCACTTGTGTTTAAGACAGGATCTTGTCCTGTCACTTGGGCTAAAGTACCGTGGTGTCATCATAGCTCATCAAACTCCTGAGCCAGAGACTCCCAAGTAGATGGGAGTGCAGGTGTGCACCTGGCCCACTGTTTCTTCAATTTGAAAATTCATGTCTGTTATTAATCATTTTCAGCCATTGTCACCTTTTAATAGTACCTTGCTCCTATACTGTCCATTCTCTCCTCCTAGAACCTCTATTGGATATATACTCACTCTTCTCATTCAGTTTTCCATGCCTCAACTCCTATTTTCCATCACCACTTCATTCCTGGCAATTTCTCCAGCTGTTTTTTTTTGCAGTTTTTGGCTGGGGCTGGGTTTGAACCCACCACCTCCAGCATATGGGGCTGGCGCCCTACTCCTTTACAGGAGCCACCCTCTCCAGCTTTGTTTTCATAGTTTATTTATTCCAGTACAGTTATACCTAGCTTTCTGGGGGTAGGGAGACTTGTTCCAGGATCCCTATGGACACCAACATCTGCAGATGCTCAATTTCTTCATATAAAATGGTGTAGTATTTGCACATCCTCCCTTATAGTTGAAATCATCTCTAGATTACTTATACCTAACACAATGTAAATACTATGTAAAAAGTTAAGTTTCTTTTACGTAATTGGAAGGTTTTCCTCCACATATTTTCTGTCCACAGTTGGTGATTCCATGGAAATTGCAGATGTGGGAGGGCTGACTGTATTGTTATTTTTCATTTCTGCTTTAGTTTTCAAAGTTTGCTTCCCTTAAATATCTTTAAATATACTTTATTTGTAGTCTCTACTGTGACAATTCTATTATCTAAAGTCCTTGGGAGCTTAATCTTGCAATTTATTCCCTTTTGCCTTTACTTATGGTGAATCGTTTCCTTGTATATTGTAGTTATTTTGAGTTGTGAGCTCAGCTTCATTGGAGTTTTATATGTGGACATCCTGTGAAGCCTGAGTGAAGAGATACCAATACAGAGATGGTTTCCTCCTGCCGAGCACCTCAGAAATAGGTTTAATATTAAATACGTAAGATTCAGCTTGGTGCCTGTAGCACAGTGGTTACAGCGCTGGCCACATGCACTGTGGCTGTCGGCTAAACAACGACAACGCAACAAAAAAAATAGCCAGGCATTGTGGGCCTGTGGTCCCAGTTACTTGGAAGGATGAGACAAGAGAATGGCTTAAGCCCAAGAGTTTGAGATTGCTGTGAGCTATGATGTCACAGCTCTCTACAGAGGGCAACACACTGAGACTGTCTGAAGATAGATAAATAAAAAACAAATAAATACATAAGATTCCCAGGTGACAGTGTAAATTTGTATCCTAAAGTGGTGAGAAGGCAGGTCTGTGGTAACAAATTCCCAGAAATGACTTTCATTCTCTGTACCCAAAGTCCAGGCTAACACAAGCATTAGAGTAGTGGTTCTCAACCTGCCTAATGCCATGACCCTTTAATACAGTTCCTGTGGGTCGCAACCCACAGGTTGAGAACTGCTGCACTAGAGGGTGCATTTTTCCCTTTCAGTTTATTCTTTCATTGCAAGTGAATCTTTTTTTTTATTTTTATTTTTAATTTCAACTAGCTTGTACTTTCTTCCTTGTTCGAAGTACTCTTTTTTGGTGTTCATTTTCTTCTTCCTCTGGAGATGCTGTGCTGTTTTTGATGTTAAGTAGAGACGGGGTCTTACTCTGGCTCAATGTTGGTCATACAGGTCTTGAACCTCTGAGCTCAGGCAATCCACCCGCCTCAGCCTCCCACAGCACTGGGACTACAGGCGTGCGCCACCACGCCCGGCCGCAAGTGAATCTTTTTAAGGGACCTGGCTTCAAATGGGGATCTCAATTCACCTTCTTACCTTGTAGGGGCCAAAGACTCTATACTCTATCTCCAGGCTCCTTGTGTGATCTTTAAAACCCAAGCACCCTGGTTACAAAAGACCAGGGATTGTCTTTACATATTATTAGATACATGAGCTATCTTGTATAAGACAAGATTTATTCCCATGTTAATAGATGTAAAGTTAAATCTCAGAAAAGTTACACGATTTCACTAAGACAAGTGAATGGTAGTATACCTGAATTCACAAGTGAAATTGACTATAAAAATCCATTTATGAGCCAGCCACCCTGGCACATGCCTGTAGTCTTAGCTAGTTGGGAGACTGACAAGGGAGGGTTGTTTGTGCCCAGGAGTTCATGTCCAGCCTGCACAACATAGCAAGTGCTTACCATGAAATAAATAAATCACTTTCTTCCATCTACACCAAGGGTCAGCCCTTTGTTCTGTGACAGGCCAGATAGTAAATCTTTTAGGCTTCATAGGCCATATAGTTTCTGTTGCACCTATTTATTTTACTGTTGTAGTGTTGAAGCAGCCCCTGAAAGTGTAAACAAATGAGCATGGCTGTGTTCCCATAAAATGTTAAAGACACAGACATTTGAATTTCATCTAATTTTCATATGTAACAAACTATTATTTGGATTTTTAAATATACAAATAAATCTATTTACAAAAATATAAAACCCATTCTTAACACAGGGTCATGCAAAAACAGGCTGGATTTTACCCATGAGCCATGCATAGTTTGCTGACCCCTGCAGGATTCCGTATCACCTCCGAAGAAAGCATCTGTTTCAAAAAGTCCTATAACAGGTTAGGAAAGACATGGAAAAGGAGAGTGGGGCATATTATGTATTATGTTCTTTTTCTGGACTGTAAGTGATTGAGAGAGGGAGTTGTTACTACACAGCCCCCCAAATTTGTGCTATAACAAATAATACAATTGTTTAAATGTCTTATTCCAATATTCAATGTCTTTTTGTGTCTTACACTACCTTCCTTACAATTAAAAGTTTAGGAAAAATGACTTCTTTTAAATTTTCCTTTAATGTTTAATAGTTGATACATAGTAAGTGTTGAGTAAATATTAACTGATACTAACCAGATGCTGCCAAATACTGTCTTACTTCATTCACAGATGTTAAATAGTAGGTACAACATATAAGCAGCTCCAGTGAAATGAAAAATAGGAGGCTGTATATATAATTTAACTTAAAATTATCTTCTTTTTAAATTTAGCGTAAGGGTCAATTTAAAAAGTATTTCTTGGCCCTATCTTTTTTGTTCCAGTATTTAGAGCATTTGCACATGAATACTAAGTCTAAAATTCCTTCCTCCCCTAGAACCACTTTGGTGATCTGGATGGTGGCCACTATACTGCTTTCTGCAAGAACTCAGTCACCCAGGCCTGGTACAGCTTTGATGACACACGAGTCAGTGAGATTCCAGATACTTCGGTTCAAACTGCTACAGCATATCTCCTGTTCTATAGCTGCCAGCCCTTTTCTATACCTACAAAAAAATGCAAGAGCTAGGAAAACGCTGTTTACTCAACACTGCAAAACAAGCAGTCAGAAACTGGTAGTAAAGTTTTGTGTTATCAATAAACTCTTACAACTAAACTGCATCACTAACATTTTTAAGTCTTTTCAACATATAATGCAATGTTTTATAAGTTTTTAGCAAAGAAAACTGAAAAAGGCAGTGTGAAGATGATGAAATGCTAATGGATAAAGGCTTTCAAAGCACTGTAGATTACATACTGAGTTCAGGTTTCAAAATTCAATGTTTATTAGTGTGGATTTCTATCATAAAATATCTTATATATATTAAACAAATTATTTTCCAAAGATACTTCATGGAGTTAAACAAAAATAATTTTTGTTTTCAAATGGCTGTGAACTTAAGAATGTGATCTGAAAATATTTCATTGATACAGTAATTTAGTCAAGATAATGTCTTAGACTTCATTGTCAAACACGAAAAGTTGATAACTTCACAATTCAAAACCCATCCTTTAATTTTCTCCCTGAGAACCTGCTACTGGTGATATCTTTCACAAGCATTTTATTATCTTATTTTTGTATGAAGTAGTTACTGACTGCATGTATAGCAGGTGGGTCCCTGAGGTAAATGATAAATTCCAAGCTCCTTTATCTCTTTTAATATATCACTGTCAAGCTGTGGTTCGTATTGTACATAATGCATAATTCACTTAATTCTTAAGAATATTTGGGAACTCTACTCTGGAAAGTATAAGTATGGGTACTAAGTTATTATATTCTTTCGACTTCCAACTCTGAAGTGTTATCTGGAGTTCTGGTGTCAAGTTGAAGGATGAATGGAATTGAGTCCTGATTCAACAGGATAAGTGCACTAAATTTAAAATCAATGTGGTGGGACAAGTGTGGTATATTTATATATGTGTGTGTATAAAAATCTATGGTTCTACTATCCTGTAATGTTTGATAATACATTATTTTTCTCATTAAGATTTTAATGTAGGTGCAAATGAAACTCTCATTTTAAAAAAATTAAAGAAAGTTTCCATTTATTTTTTAGAATAAAGATTTAGTGCACAAATACAGCCCAAAGACAACAGAAAAAATAGCTTTGTCCTGTCATTTACTCAGAATAGGCCAAAAAAGAAAAGGAAAATAGAAAAGAAAAAAGCAATCCTCTGAGTTCTAAGTTTCACAAAAGAACTATATGTTAAACTATGTACATGGACTTGATGTGCAAGTGTGCAATAAATATGTACACATACATGCCAATCTGCTTTACATCATCCTGGGTTATTCATAGTAAGTCAAGCTGGGATTTAGAAATGTAAAAAGGCCATAACAGTGAAAAGGGGAAAAAAGGGATACAATGGTTTTTAGATTAGTAGAATAATAATGCTTAGCTAGTTAATTATTTGAACTTTGGAGCAGACTTAAAAAGTTGAAGTAAATGGTACCTGTAATTGATGCTTACTGAAATACTTGTTAAATATTATTTGTCAAGTTTTGATAATAGCACTGACCTAATTATATAGTACGAGTAGAGTAACACAGCTCTCACTGTCCTAGGTTTCTGCTAAGTGGCCGGCTACAGCTAGCTACCCCATTGCCTTTATAAGCAATTCAAGAGTTGTGTTGCTGAGACTTTTAAAAGAAAATTAGCTCATAACCTATATCTCTTTATGTGGCTACATCAGTTGCTCGTGGTCCCAATGAAGTATAAAACAGGATATAAGCAGCTGAAGACTTCACAGATGAAACGGAGATCTCAGAAACTTCATGATCATCAAACTTAAACCACCGCTGTCTTGCTGCATTTTTGCAATAGGCAGTATAGTGGCCTCCATCCAGACCGCCGTAGTGATTCTATGCCAAACAAGACAGAAAATCAACTCAACTTAAACTATTATTTAAAATATACCAATTTCAAAGCTTTATATTGTTTTTACTCTAGGGTAAGAAACCGTGCAAAACTCCTGGTTGTTTTGTTAGTTTGCTTTGAAACAAAAAATCGTTAGTTCGAGATACTTACTGAAACAGAAAACAGGTTGTATTTCTTCAGATTGTTCTTTGGACCAATAACATACTGTGATAAGTCAAGATTTTCTAATGGAAAGTCCACAGATGTCTGTAATTTTTGCTTCCACCTGCCATCATAGGAAAAACTGTAGAAGAAAATATTACAAAAATTATTCTGATGGAGAAAGACATCAGAATGAATTCTTACTCATTCATTAACATTCAGATTTTTTTTTTTTTTTTTTTTTTTTTTTGGGACAGAGCCTCAAGCTGTAGCCCTGGGCAGAGTGCCATTGCATCACAGCTCCTAGCAACCTCCAACTCCTGGGCTCAAGCAATTCTCCTGCCTCCACCTCCCAAGTAGATGGGACTACAGGCGCCTGCCACAAAGCCCAGCTATTTTTTGGTTGCAGCCATCATTGTTGTTTGGCGGGCCCAGGCTGGATTTGAACCCGCCAGCTCAGGTGTGTGTGGCTGGCGCCTTAGTCGCTAGAGCCACAGGTGCCGAGCCTAACATCCAGAGTTGTAACCAGGATAATAAAATCCATTTTGAGTACAAAAGCTCAAAATTTCAATAGAGGAACCTATAAATGACATGCCCAAGGTAATGGAGAGCAGTAAGACCACACTCTGGTTCCCTGATCCTAGGCCAGCTACAGCTGTTACGTGGTTTTTACCTTTGTAAAAAGACTCATCTGTTTGTAATGTTAAATACTGCAAAGCACAGAGAAAATAGTAAGGAAAGCTGCTCCAGATTTTCTAGGGAAACTAGAATAAGACTGATGATTGAAATAATGGTATTCCACTGCTCTTTTCCTAACATGAAAATAATGGTATTTTGGTTGGTGTAATATGGTTTTCAGAATTGTTTTTGAAAAACTGGATTCTAAACCATATATATTTTTGGATATCCTCCAATAATAATATTGTTTATAGAATACCTCCACAATTCTTAAGAGTAAGAAAGAGACAATAGAAAGAATAGTTTTTGTTAAAAAGAATTTACATGAGAAATCTGTTGAAATTAAAGAATCTCCAATAATACAAGATAAAACAAAATTTAAGTGAAACAGGAATGTTTTCTTTGAAACAAAAATTACAGTTGATTAGGCACAGTGGTTATGGCTCCAGCCACATACACCCAAGCTGGCAGGCTCAAACCCAGTCCGAGCCAGCTAAACAACAATGATAACTGCGACAAAAAATAGCTGGGCATTGTGGCGGGCACCTGTAGCTTCAGCGACTTGGGAGGCTGAGGCAAGAGAATTGCTTGAGCCCAAGAGTTTGAGGTTGCTTTGAGCTGTGATGCCACCATACTCTACTGAGGGCGACGCAGTGAGATTCTGTCTCAAAAAAACTCCCCCCAAAAACAGTTCACTAGAACATTTTTTTTAAAAATTGATGCCAAGTTATCACTCTACAGATGGATTACATGAAGACAAAAGATCACAGAAAAAGATCCAGTATGTGCTTTATTTTTTTTAAAAAGAGTCTCAAGCTGTTGCCCTAGGAGTCGTGGAGTCATAGCTCATAGCAATCTCCAACTCGGGCTCAAGCGATCCTCTTGCCTCTGTTATTTCTATTTTTAGTAGAGTCAGGGTCTTACTCTTGCTCAGGCTGGTCTCACACTCCTGAGCTCAAGCAATCCACCCACCTTGGCCTCCCAAAGTGCTGGGATTACAGGTGTGAGCCACCATGCCGGGCCCGGCATGTGTTCTATGACTCTTATCATCATTCCTTCTACTACAGGACAAGATTTTTTCATCCCATTGGAAAAACCTGGACAAAACTATGCCTACACTTAACATACGTTATCTATAAAATTATACTTTAAAAAGAATTATTTTCAATACATAAATCTGTTATGCTTAGTTTGTTGTTTTGTATATTGTATTTGTGTTAAAATTGTATTGTAATTTTTTTTTTTTTTTTTGAGACAGTCTCACTCTGTCCTCTTGGCTATAGCTCACAACCTCAAACTCCTGGGTTCAAGCAATCCTCTTGCTTCAGCCTCCCTAGTATTTGGGAGGCGTGCACCACAACACTAGCTTTTCTATTTTTTGTACTAGTACTAGTCTAGTACTAGTTTTTCTATTTTTAATAGAAACCGAGTTTTGCATTTGCTCAGGCTGGTCTCCATCTCCTGAGCTCAAGAAATCCACCTGCCTCGACCTTCCAGAGTGCTAGAATTATAGGCGAGAGCCACCCACCACGCCTGGCCTAAAGAACATTTTTATACATATTCATTCACTTGAGGTTTTGTAATGATTTAAGATTTTTATGTCTGAAATGCAATAATTTCGTTTCTTTTTTTTTTTTTTTTTCTTTAAGAAATGGAAACACAAGGGATTACCCAAAGTAGTGGTATTGCTATTTTGCTCTGGTATTGAAAACACTAAGGCAAACTAATACAGTATAATAATTTGTCTTATTTCCACAGAGCTACTCATACCAGATAATCTTTCTTTGTTATATACCCTTAGCATGTAGTACAAGTGTAAATTATACAAGACTTAAGTTCCTTGATCTAAATTTTTACTCAGCAGGAAGAAAAATGTCCCCTTTACCGTTTCAGATGCACTAAAAGCACAGGTGGCAACTTCCAGATTTCTATCTTTTTTAGAGAATCTCGTCGAGCTCTACAATGACTACAGTAAAATCTGTTGTTATCTGTGAGCTTTTCTTCTTTGGAAAATAATCTAAGGCAATCCTGGCAAAAAACAAGTAGCAAATACTCATAAATTCATTTTTTCAATACAGTATCAGAACCTATTTAACAAGTCATTGCAAGCACTAGGCATACAAAAGTAAATTGGAATAAGAGTTCCTACTCTTAACAAAGTTTATGACCTACTGAGGAATGCAGACAAGTGCACAGACAAGGTAGAGTGAGTGAGCACTGCCTGTGGCAGAGGGAAGAAGTTCTGTGTCTCATGACAGCACACAGCAAAGAAAGACCCCAAACCTGAACCTGGTGCATGAGGTAAGACTTGCTAGAAGAAATGACATTCTGCAGGAAGCTAATATAAAAGGTATCAACAAGCTAATATAAAAGTCACATTGCCAGTGAGTGAAAATGAGGATATTTACTTGATATCTCTATATAAAGCAAATGCTTATAAAAAGTAGACCTAAAGTCAACATACAACTTTCCAAATTAACTTTTAAGTGTGCTTAAAAATACAAACTTTTAAAAACATTATCAATTCTGAAAGAATGTGTAATTGAAAGATATCTTTAAAAAGAATTAGATATTTTCCTTTTTTAATCTACAAAGGCCCAATTAAAACAATTTATGTGTTGGTTTTACCCATAAAATGTTTATAGGGGTAAAGACCAGAAATGCTGAATAAAGTACATCTCTGTATCCATATAAACTGCATTTTTGTCCAACAACTCATTTTCTATGTTACATTTACCTGTAATGTACATTTACTTGTGGATGCTAGTGGTAAAGACAAATACATGAAGGCCTCAAAAGTCCTAGACTTTTTGTGACAGGTGAGGCACTGTACTGTGGATTTGAACTGGCCCTGAAAAAGTGCAACAATAATAGATTCATTCAGCTGCTTATGTTTCTGCCAAGCTTGTTCTGCAGCTTTAAAATCATCGAGATGATCATTATTTTCTTCTTTATGTCTCTTCCGATTGTCAGCCTGGAAGTAAGATTATTTATATTAATAACATTTAAACATAAACCAAAAAAATAAAATTCAATACACTTTGCAGACTGAGAAATACTTGTTTTCATAAAGGAGTTCCGATCTCATTCAGTGATATAAACTACATATAGCTAATCTTATAAAATGATGTTGTTCCCAAACACTATCTCCAACTATTTTACCACTTGCAAAATTCTCAGCAATACTGCTTTTTAGCATTTGAGTAAGTAAACACCAACTATATATACTTTTCAAATATTATACTTATCACATATATTAATTTTATAGTTCAAGGCCTTATACAAAGCATTATATTCAGATAAACTAGAACTGAACAATGACAACTAGAATTTTTAGTTGCTATAAAAATAATCACAGTGCTACTGAGCAACCTTAAAAAGCCTTAGAAAAGTAGTCCCAGCTACTTGGGAGGTTGAGGCAAGAGAACTACTTAAGCCCAAGAGTTTGAGGTTGCTGTGAGCTATGATGCCACAGCTCTCTACAGAGGGTGACACAGTGAAACTATGACTCAAAAAAACCGAAGCCTTAGAAAAATGAAATTTCTTACTTTATTTAGATCTTCGTGGAGACCATCCATTAGGAACAGAAGCAGTTCTTGTGAATCTTGCTGGCTGTATCCTGCAAACTGGTCATTGATCTTCCCAATGGTGACCTTAAAGTCTTTTGGACTGATGTATCTATATTGTCCTGTCCACAAGGCTTTCATAATTATACCAAATTCTTCTGCCACTTCACCTTTATGTCCCAACAAATTTGACCTATGTAAAAAAATTAATATTACAAAAATGCAAACAGTGGAATCTTTTTTTTGAGACAGAGCCTCAAGCTGTCGCCCTGGGTAGAGTGCAGTAGCATCACAGCTCACAGCAAACTCCAACTCCCGGGCTCAAGCGAGTCTCCTGCCTCCTCTTCCCAAGTAGCTGGGACTATAGGCACCCACCACAACTCCTAGCTATTTTTTGGTTGCAGCCATCATTGTTTGGTGGGCCCGGGCTGGATTCCAACCTGCCAGCTCAGGTGTATATGGCTGGCGCCTCAGCTGGGTGAGTCACAGGCGCCGCGCCAACCCAGGGGATTCTTGATTTTCACACTGAACTATTCACATACTGTAGTCCTCCCCTAAAATATTTATTCACAGGTTTATTACCAAATACTCATCAGAATTTTATTTGCTGGCTCAGTGCCTGTGGCTCAAGCGACTAAGGCGCCAGCCATGTACACCTGAGCTGGTGGGTTCGAATCCAGCCCGGGGCCCGCCAAACAACAATGACAGCTGCAACCAAAAAAGAGCCGGGCGCTGTGGCGGGTGCCTGTAGTCCCAGCTACTTGGGAGGTGGAGGCAGGAGACTCGCTTGAGCCCAGGAGTTGGAGATTGCTGTGAGCTGTGATGCCACAGTACTCAGCCTAGGGT
>CAUYPK010061124.1:0-16435 GCA_963574355.1 Loris lydekkerianus
TGTAAATGTCTTAACACAATAACTGTGAAATTGCCAGGAAGGCTATGTTAACCAGTGTGATGTAAATGTGTCAACCGGTCTGTGAAACTAGTGTATGATGCCCCATGATCATATCAATGTACACAGCTATGATTTAATAAAACAATAATAATAATAATAAATAATAATAATAAAAAAATAAATCCTTGGCTCCAGTGACCCTCCTGCCTCACCCTCGGGAATAGTGGGGACTACAGGCGTGCGCCACCACAGCCAGACATATGTAGTTTTCAAAATAGGTTATGTGCTCACGGCACAAAATTCTAAAGGTATAGGTTGAACTATACAAAAATGTCATTTTACAGCTCAAAGGAATCAAATATTCTTAGCTTGTTTAGCAATTTCATAAGGTTCAACTTGATATAAAGGACTAAAATCTGCAGATCTGTTGGTTTTCCTTCAGGGGGGAATTAAGTGACGCACATGGGAACAAATTGAGAAAGTACCTATGTTGGCCAACCATCCCAGTCTGCCCCCAAACCAAGGATTTCCTGGGACGTGCAGCTGTCAGTATTAAAACCAGGAAAGTCCTGGGCAAACAGAGATGAGTTGGGTACCCTAAATGAAGTGGATAATCCCAAAAGGGACATGTGATCTCTTTCTCAGTTCTGGTCAGCTCTGGCTAGGGAAAAGCAAAACCATCTTAGAATCTTAGAGGAGATTCAAGACATGTATCACATGAACCATCATTTTTCTTATAAATTCTACCTTTTGCTGCCAAGTTACCTGCTGTTTCAGTTGGACTTCTTGCTGTTTCATTTGCTCATATTTGTGCCTGGATTCTGTTGCTTCCTTTAGTAACTAGAAAACAGAAACATTCTGGCAAAATGCTAATAATAACAAATACAATTATGACGTTGAATGGCCATACAGTCAGGCTTTACCCTTCTGGTCACTATTTTAGCAAGAACCACGAGTCTATAGACGACAACATTCTGTTTCACAACCACCATTTATCCAAGCCTTCCATCTGTCCCACTTGTTAATACTTAGGAACTAAGAAATAATCTTTTACTGCTAAAGCAGAAAAAGTACCCTGGAGACCTAATAAAATTTATAAATCCAAGAGTAACTATTGTATTTTAGGTGAAAATAATTAGATGTCTAGCATTAGCAGAAAACATGGCTAGTAATCTTGACATTATCTGGGTGACCTAGAAAGCCCCCTCTAGTCTCTGAGAGGCAAGATGAGAGGGTCTGGAGCAAAGCAATGAAATCCGACACCTGGTTCCTAAGTAATTTTTTTAAGCCCTGGGGTGGGGGATGGGGATGGGGATGGATGCTTTCATCTATATACAATACTTGGGTTTTCAGCAAAACGACATAATAAAGTTGCATAGTAGGCAGTTGTAAATCCCTGAAATAAATTGTCAAATACATAGTCCAAAGAAACCTTGAAAAGTCCTACTGAACCAACCAGAAGGTACATACATGTGCACACATGCATGTGTGTAAAATTTATACTCCACCTTTGGAAATGATAACCATTTCTCAGGTGAGCACCGGATACCAATGTCAGTTCCTGTGAAAGGGCCGTACTGGGAAAGACGTCTCTGAGCCCTAGATTCACACTCAGCATTAGATTCACATCACGAGGGCCACGCAGGAAGTGAGTCTTTACACTACACTCACCTCGTGGCCTTGGCTACTTGAGTGAATGCCAGATCAAACAGTCCACATTAGTACAATCATTTCTCACTTTTATTATCTTTTTGGATAAGCACGTATAGTTAAATTTGCATACAGTAAATATACATACCCAGTGAGATTTTCACCTTACAATTATTGACAGGCTAATATAATGTGAGCATACACTCTGGAACCGATGCTAAGTGATTAGGGTACAGGGGATTCTGTTAAAATTTTATCAGAGATTATACCAAAGTGAGTAAACAAATGGTTACCCTAGTTTCCGGTTACGTGTTTAGAAACAAAACATAACCTGTGTTTGGTAAGCCTGTTGTTAAACTGAATTACCAAATTTAATATGCTAAATCCTAGCACAATTCTTAAACTTGATGACCACTACCTCAGAACTGAAATAAATAAGCACAGGAAAAAAAAAAAGCAAGTACAGGTCTTTCCACTGACATGGTCTAATCTCTCCAGTGTATTTTCAATATAAAAAGTTAAATACAAATAAAATGCTTTCTAACTCACTCATGCTCCCTCTGTTCTCAATCTAGAGCAAAAAGCTGACCATCATGCGCTGGTGCTATGTTAAATGTAGAATCAGTTTAAACGTTTTAAACGGCTTTGGGTATAATTTCGACAATAATTTCTCAAGAAGCAGAAATTGTACAGAAGACTATACAAAAGAAGACTATACAAAAATACACTGTGCTCAGTAGATGGGACATTCTAAATGCCCTGACTTGATCACTCCACATTATAGCAACATTTCACATGTACCCCATAAAACTGTACAAATAAAAAAAAGTAGAACTTACAAACTCTCTTTCTCTCTGATGCTTTTCGTCAGCTTCCTTTATCAGCTGTGTCGTTTGCTGAAGTTTGGCATCTACAAGCTGTTGTTGCAGTTCCTTGTGTTTGAACACTTTATCAATATGCTGCAGGAAAACAAAAGTTCTTCTATCACTTACCAAAGAAAGGAGCACAGTGGGGAGGAAACAGCAGAAGTCCCAGCATCCTGTTTACCCTGCTGTCCTGCTAATACCACTGTAGCTGAGAACACTGAGTTTTTCAGTCCCTGTGCTAATGGGGGTGGCTACTCTGCAAACCACCCCACACCCACAGGAGCACTGCCCTCTCACTGCTGCCCTATCCCTGGCCCTGTTGGCCCAGTGTCCATCACCAGCTTTGGACTTCCTGTTTCTGCCATCAGGATAAAGAGAGCAAACTATCACACCCATATAGCATGTACACAATTCCTTTCTCCCTATGAAATTTTCTCAGATTTCTCACCTAGAGGCAGCATGGCATGATGGTTGGAATGGCCCACGTCACACTCTGGCCAGGTTAAGGCCCTGGGAAAATTCCTCCCCACGCTGAAGCTCAGTGCCCTTGTGTGGATAGGGGATACTCACAGGAAACATACACTGAGGCTGGCGGGTTCAAACCCGGCCCAGGCAAGCTAAAACCACAATAACAACTGCAACAAAAAAAGTAGCTGGGCGTTGTGACGGGCGCCTGTAGTCCCAGCTACTCGGGAGGCTGAGGCAAGAGAATCACCTAAGCCCAGGAGTTGGAGGTTGCTGTGAGCTGTGACATCATGGCACTCTACCCAGGGCAACAGCTTGAGACTGTCTCAAAAAACAATAATAATAAAATAAAATAAATAGTTGGGCCGAGTGCCTCATGCCTGTAATCCTAGCATTCTGGGAGGCCGAGGCAGGTGGATAGCCTGAGTTCAGGAATTCTAGACCAGCCTGAGCAGATCCCCGTCTCTACTAAAAATAGAAAAACTAGCCAGGCATTGTGCTGGGCACCTGTAGTCCCAGCTACTTGGAAAACTAAGGCAAGAGGATCACTTGAGCCAAAGAGATTGAGGATGCTGTGAGCTATGAAGCCACAGCACTCTACCCAGGGCAACAGAGTGAAACTGTCTCAAAAAAAAATAAATAGCAAAATAAATAAATAAATAAGACCCACAAGTAATATGATGAAAACATACCTAATTTTTAAGTTTGCTACATTTGTGATGAGGCAGGCTATCATATTAAAACAAAATTTAAAAAAAAAAATTTTTTTTAAGGCAAGCATGAAACAAAAGTTTATTGCGGAAGAGAAAGGTATGTTTACACAGTAAGAGCAACATACATTTGCCATACACAGCAAATAGGCCTTCCCTGCCAGGGCAAGTACATAAAGAGGCCAGAATCTGAGGGCTTTATAATCTAATAAAAAGAAAATTTAACCTGTAGGACAAAAGCAGTTTCTTCAATAAACACACTGTAAGAATGCAAAAGAGGAAATTTTTACTTTAGACACTTGAGACATATAAACCAGTGAAATGGATAGACCTTATTTGGATCTTGTTTAAAACAA
Organism: Loris lydekkerianus; assembly: GCA_963574355.1. Lineage (NCBI taxonomy): Eukaryota > Metazoa > Chordata > Mammalia > Primates > Lorisidae > Loris > Loris lydekkerianus. The sequence goes on from CAUYPK010061124.1 coordinate 4,048, forward strand.
TTTCTATTTTTTGGATACAGACTCTCACTTTGTCTCCCAGGGTAGAGCGCCACAGCATCATAACTCATGGCAACCTCAAACTCTTGGGCTTAAGTGATCCTCTTGCCTTAGTTTTTCATTTTTAATAGAGAAAGGGTCTCACTCTTGCTCAGGCTGGTCTCCAACTCCTGAGCTCAAGCAAGAGCCCCACATGCACCGAGGCTGGCAGGTTCAAACCCAGCCTGGGCCTGCCAAACAACAATGACAAGTACAATCTTGGCTTCCTAGAGTGCGAGCCACTGCGCGGGGCTGCAAATGTCTTCACTGCAGGTCAATGGCCACGTACAGCAGCCACGGGTCCTTCCAGTAAACTTTTTAATGGGCATATGTGTGAGGACTTAAAAGTAGGTTCTAATAGCATAAAACCTTCGTTAAAGGGTTGGCACCTGTAGCTCAGCAGCTCGGGCACCGGCCACATGCACCGGGGCTGGTAGGTTCAAACCCAGCCTGGGCCTGCCAAACAACAATGACAAGTACAACCAAAAAATAGCCGGGCGTTATGGTGGGTGCCTATAATCCCAGCTACTTGGGAAACTGAGGCAAGAGAATCACTTAAGGCCAAGAGTCTGAGGCTGCTGTGAGCTGTGACACTATGGTACTCTAAAAAGGGCAACATAGCAAAATTCTGTCTCAATTAAAAAAAAAAAAACACCCTTCATTAAATCCCTAACCAGTAGAGAAATGCAAATCAAAACCACCCTGAGATATCACCTAACCCTAGTGAGAATAGCCCACATCACAAAGTCTCAAAGCTGCAGATGTGTTGATGTGGAGAGGGGGAAACACTCTTACACTGTTGGTGGGACTGCAAACTAATACACCTCTTTGGAAAAAAGTATGGAGAATCCTGGCTTGACACTTGTAGCTCAGTGGTTAGGGTGGCCACATACACCAGGGCTGGTGGATTCAAACCTGGCCTGGGCCTGCTAAACAATGACAACTACAACAATGACGACTACAACAACAACAAAATAGCCAGGCGTTGTGGCAGGTGCCTGTAGTCCCAACTACTTGGGAGGCTGAGGCAAAAGAATTGCTTAAGCCCAAGAGTTTGAGGTTGCTGTGAGCTATGACACCACAGCACTCTACCAAGGGCGACATAGTGAGACTCTGTCTCAAAAAAAAAAAAAGCATCCTCAAAGACCTGAAATTAGATCTCCCACTTGACCCTGGAATCTGCCCCCCCCCCCCAAAAAAAATCATTTTATAATAAGGACATTCACACTGGATTGTTATCACGGCTCAATTTACAATTGCCAAGATGTGGAAGCAACCTAAATACCCATCACATCAGGAATGGATTAACAAATTGTGGTACATGCACAACATGGAATACTGTTGAGCTATAAAAGATATGGTGACTGCACATCTTTTGTAATATCCTGGATAGAGTTAAAACACTTTCTTCTTAGTAAGGTATCACAAGAATGGAAAAACAATTATCCAATGTACTCAATACTAATATGAAGCCAGCAGACGATCTGATGCATGCACATATAGGTGAAAAACTCATTTCAATTCAAGTTGCAGGACGAGGTAATGAGGGAGGAGGTTGGGATGCCCTCACTGAATGGGCATGGGGTGGGGGTGTTTGGCACACCTTTTCTGTGTGGAACATAACCACAAGAGGGACTCTACCTAACAAAATCAAATATTTTGACCTGGTTGTTTGTATCCTCACATTAACCTGAAATAAATTTACTTAAAATAAATAGATAAAAACCTGACTCTGGGAGGCCAGGAGTTAGAGACTAGCCCAAGCAACATAGCAAGATCTCATCTCTACAAAGAATAAAAAAATTAGCTGGGTGTGATAGTACACACCTGTAATCCCAGCTACTCAGGAAGCTGACAGCAGGAGGAATGTTTGAGCCCAGGAATTCCATGTTGCAGTGAGCTGTCATCACATCCCCGCACTCTAGAATAGGACCCTGTCTCTAGAGGGGGTAAAAAAATCGGAAACATTTTGTGTACAGGTGGGATAGAATGGTGGTGGATCCCGTACACACTGTCAGGGATGTCTGAGATATAAGGGTATTGGGGGGCCAAATATTTACTCATTATTAGTCTGAATAAGGGGAAACCATGTGTATGCTAAAAGTGCAACCTTCTAGTATCACATGGAAGACAGCAGCCCTTGACAGGTTCTTAGAAATAATTACCTCACCTATCCAAATCCAGTGACTCCAAGACCATCAAGTGATGATCGCTACTAGTCCTTCTGGTCATGTGGTGCCTGATTCTTTCCTATTAAGCAACTAACTTCCACTGTATGTACATGGAAGTTATGAAAACATCCTGTGATAGTGGTTTTACTTTAGCAGCAAACAGTGAAGCTTATGCTAATCCTGTGAAGCTGTTTAAAGAAACCAAATGCCATTACCTCTTCCCTCAGTGCGTACTGTTCGATGAGCTTCTTCAACTTCTCTCCCAGTTCAATGTTCTCCTGACGGAGCTTGGCATTGTGTATGTCATGTTGCTCCAGCTGGGCTTGGATTTCATTCAAAGTAATCTGGAAATGTGCAGTTGCTTCTTTACGACGTTCTTCTTCCTCTCGTGCCTGCTGCATATTTTCCTCCTTATTATCCAAAATAATTTCCGTTAATGGCACAGACATAAAGATAAGATGCTCTCGAAGGCAGCTGCCCCAATGTGGGTTCGTTTACTGCCCCCACGCTGCGATGCTTCTGAACTACAATCGTCCCCCCTTCCATATAACCAGAGGTCCTCATTTAAGAGCAAGCACCTTTGCTGAGCAGAGTAGCTGCAGAGAGGCACACTGTCCTGCCATACAGTAAGCACGACGGGGCTGTCTAAAGTTCACTCTGCTGTCCCTCCTGGCTGGTCACTCTGTGCATCATCTTAGATCAGCCTGAAGAGATACCGCCCCATCTGCAGCTTACTTTCTGAATGACAACCTCTACTCCCTGGAGGGCAAAGGACAAATGGAATCCTTATTTTAAAAAGCTTACTTTGGGCCAGCACCTGTGGCTCAAGGAGCAGAGCACGGGCCCCATATACCAGGGGTGGCGGGTTCAAAACTGGCCCCGGCTATAAAAAAAAAAAAAAAAAAAAGCTTACTTTCAACTCTTGCTAGGATACAAGTATCAAAAGACCTGTCATGTCAAAATAGTTATCAGCCCACTCACAGTACCGCCTGCTTTAATTAAGATTTAAATCCAAGGGTTCAAAAGCAATGAAGAAAATAACGATTCCCACATCAGGTGAAGACCCATGTTCAGAGGACTCCTATATTCTAGGGCCTGGAGGATATGCTTGGGGTGTGGGGAGGTATTTGATCAGAGATCCTGCTCAAAGTCATACACAACTAGTACACAAGGACAGACCTGTGCCCTTCTCATAGGCAGATCATTCCTGTGGATCTGCTCTTTTTCCTCCCTCCCCTGGTGATACCAATAATTCCTTGGGTACCTGTTCCCCTTTCTTTATAATCAGCCAAGGTGTAAGTGCCATTCTAAAAGTATTTAGCAACCAAATAACTAGGGAACTTGGTCAATGAAGACCTACCACCTACCCAAGAAGCTCAGAAGTTCTCCTTTCTTAAACTCACTCTAACTCAAGTCTGTCTATAAGAGTTTCTCATCTCACAGCAGTTCTTCCTACATGGTGATCAGCTACATCAGTGGTCAATCAAAAATTGGCAACTCTAAACTTCCTAAGCCATAGCTCTATGCAGCAGAGCTGCAGGCATAAACATCAATCCCATTCGGACGCCCTGTGACCAAATCTAAGGTAACTAAAGAGCTCTTCCTTGAACAGGAAACCCAAACTTACATAGAAAAAGTTAGTCTTACATTTACAATGAGCTCACACACATGGCATCAGCCCAAGCAAAAGAGAAGGTAGTTAGTATCTCCGTCTCCAAGTAAAGATAATAATTTATTTCAAATAGGTGCAAGGTGATTATAAATCAGCTAATTTAATCCCTCCTAAAAAATAGAAAAGTGAACCAACAAACCTTTAATGTCTTATTGTGACGCTGAAGTTCCCTGCAAAGAGACTCTAGTTTGCTTCTTGCCAAGATAGCCTTGCTGTGTTCACTCTGCAAGTGAACTTTCTCTTTCACAATCTGGGCTTGCTTCTTCTGTAGAATCTTCATTTGCTTCTGGACATTCCTGCTTTCTTCCAACTAAAATTAACAAGTACTTTACATTTAGGAACTATGGCAAAAAACCTTAAGAGTTATGGTTGAAAGAATTATAATGATGTAATATTTTATTTGAATTGTTTCATGCCATGCTACGCTGCCAACCTCCTCTTTTCCAGTTGTGACAGAAAAATGAGCAAATTTAGGGTAAAAATAAATCTTAAATATTTTTTAACCTTTTACATATATTTAATTTTCACAACAACCCTTTATTTCATGTATCCATGGTTTATAGAAGAAATGTATCAGCCCAAGATTCCATAATTAGCAGTAGGTGAAGTGGGGATTTGAACCTGGAATCACTGGCTTTCTTGACTTCCATATTGGCCTGTCATCCTCTGAAACAGGGGTCCTCAAACTTTTTAAACAGGGGACCACTTCACTGTCCCTCAGACTGTTGGAAGGCCAGACTATAGTTTTTAAAAAAAACTATGAACAAATTCCTATGCACACTGCACATATCTTATTTTGAATTAAAAAAACAAAACAGGAACAAATACAATCACACCGCCTCATGTGGCCCATGGGCCGCAGTCTGAGGACCCCTGGCTCTGGAGTCCTTGATTCTACCAACTTGCCTAACTCCAGACATTGACCACAGCTCTTTTTCCTGGTTTCAACTCAATGACTTACAGATAATGTGGCTCCTCAGTTTCCAGCTACAATTCTATGCTTTTTGAACTGAGGATGCCCTTCAACTGGATGCCTCCTGCCCCAGAAGTTTCCTGGGACCCACTGGCAACACTGCCCAAGTGTTCTGCTAATAACCTTTTGGAAAATGAATGAGCTCTCGTTATAGGTTGAGACCTACTCCGATGTTGAAGGCCAGGATTAACTCAGTTCTAAAGCCAGGCATGTCCTGAATTGCTGTTTGCTGGGTGATTCTAGACTATTCCTACCTGTTACAAGACCTGCTAAAATCCACATATAACATATGGGTTTATTGTGCTTTGTGTCTCTTAAAAAAAAAAAAGAAAGAAACTGATGTTTTAGAAAATAAACACCAAGTGTTACTTTTCTAAAAAAACACTCACAGGCTACTGTACTGAAACAGTCACCAGAATTCAGAAGGCAGTTAAGCAGCACTCAGGGTTCTTTGTGAGTGAAGAAATTGCTGCAATTTTAGCTTTGGAGCAAATGAGTCTATTTCAAGGTAAAATCAACATTAACAGATAAGATGGCAGCCTCACTGACCTTTCAGTAAAGCTTCTACTGGAGAAGGAAATGCTGCTGAGTCACAATTTCAAGAGCAAGAGTGACACCTTGTGGCTCATCAAAACATATCAAGCAAACTTACAGGCAATACACTTAGATAATAATACTTTTTCTGAAATTCTTGCAGGAAAAACTTCTTTAAAACCTGTATAGAAACATTATACAGTTTTTGTATAACGATGTTGTAAAGTAACCTTACTATGGACCACGGTGGTAGCACAGGTGCTACACACACTGGCAGGAACTTCACCTGGTCTGTAGCTTTCCTGCCTTCCCTGACCCTCAATCTTGGGTTCACTATTCTTTTGTTTTCCTTTTTATGTTATTTTATTTCTTCTGTGTGTAGTTCTGAAAAATAATAATCATCACCCCTTTGGCTTTAGTTGTTTTGACTTTATTGTGGCCAGGGCAACTGAGGAATTGAATTTTTTACTTTCTTTAATTTTAAATAGCCACATGTAGCTAACAGTCATCTTGGACAGCACAACTCTAGCTTATTACATTACTAGGGCTCATCCAAATTGTTGACACGTAGCTAGAGATCAGCTAGAAAACTTTGTCTTAAAAACGTAAAACCATTCTTAGGTTGTGGGCAGTGCAAAATGACTTTGGCCAGATTTGGCCCATAGGCTGCATAATATTCTACTTTTTGAAAACATACCACACATACACACGAAACACTTTATTAATCCATTCTTGTGTCATAGGCATCTGGGCTGTTTCCAGGTTTTGCTGTTACTTGCGGTGCTATGAACATTCTCCTATGTTTTTCCTAGTATGCACGTGCCAAGAATTTCTCTTGTGTGCAAATCTAGAAGAGGGGTTGCTGGGTAATGGTTTCTAAATGCTTGATTTCACATGACAATGCCAAACTGCTTTCCAGAATGGCTGGAAAATTCACATTCCCAGCAGCAGTGCAGACCACATACAGCCACATCCTCTCCAAAGCATAGTATGATCAGATCTCTTCATTAATGCCACTTCAGTAGATATAAAATGGCATCTCATTGTGGTCTTGATTTGCATTTCCCCTGATCACTAATAAGGTAGAACATCTCTTCATATGTTTAAGAATCTAAGATTATCTTTGGATCTTTGTTTTTTCACCTCTACAAAATGCCCCTTTTGTGTATTTTGCCCAGCTATCAGGTTATTTGTTCTTTCAGTATCATTATTCTTTAGATAGTCTGGATATTAAATTTTCTGTGGTTAAAGCTATTGGAAGTATGCTCCCCCCATACTTTATAATGTCTTCTCACTTTCCCCTTATTTTAAGACGGTGGTTCTCAACCTTCCTAATGCCTCCTACTGCCACGACCCTTTAATACAGTTCCTCATGTTGTGGTGACCCCAACCATAAAATTATTTTTGTTGCAACTTCATAACTGTAATTTTGCTACTGTTATAAATTGTAATGTAAATATCTGATATGCAGGATATATTTTCATTGTTACTAAGGGGTCACAACCCACAGGTTGAGAACTGCTGTTTCAAGGTGTCTTTTGAGAAAGAGAAAGTCTTAATTTCTATAAAGCCAATTTGTATAATCTTTTCTCTGACAGTGCTTTTTGTTTTGAAAGAAGTCTTTCCTTAACCCAAGACTAGAAAAATATTTACCTATTATAATAAATCTAAATATCTAATAAAATTTTGATACTTAGGCCCTTCATCTTTTTTTTTTCTTTTTTGAAACAGAGTCTCACTATGTTGCCCTCGGTAGAGGACCATGGTATTACAGCTCACAGCAACCTCAAACTCTTGGGCTTAAGCGATTCTCTTGCCTCAGTCTCCCACCCAAGTATCCGGGACTACAGGCACCTGCCCCAACACCCAGCTATTTTTTTGTTGCAGTTGTCATTGTTGTTTAGCAGGCCCAGGCCAGATTCGAACCCGCCAGCCCCAGTGTACATGGGTGGTGCCCTAACCGCTATGATAGGAGCGCCAAGCCTCCTTTATTTTTTTGGAATTGATTGTGTACAGTGTGTAACGATCTAATTTCATTCTTTTCCATAGGATAGCTACTTTTAAGTTCTATTATTAATAACATCAGGATGGAAATTCTCCCCAAAATACATCTATAGATTTCATGAAATACTGTTCAAAATCCCAAATGGAGTTTCCATACCCACCCCCTACCAAATTGAATTGAAAATTTATAGAGCAGAGGGCTAAGAATAGCAAAGATACTGCAGATGAAAAGAGTAAAGAGGATATACCTACCCAACCAGATACTGAGATTTGTTATTACACTGTAATAATCTATACAAATTGACTAAAGAACGGACAAAAATAGCATTAGAAAGCACTTAAAGATCAGGTTGATGACATCCACAGCTAAAAGCAAAATGCTACAATCTCCATGTGGTCTAGTAAATGTGGTGGCCACAAGTTCTCCCTGATGGACAACTCCAGTTACAGCGCACAGAACTCCATTCTACCTGCTCTGTGCATAGTTAGTTACACGTGGCTGTGCATAAGCACAGTGATATAAGATGATACTGTCACAAGAGGGTACAGGACAGTGATGGCTAAAAGGATGTTGGCAGAATAATCCTCGGGAAAAGACTATTCCCTCGGTGGCCTCACCACTATATAACCTATTTTACCTTCTAAATGAAATTAATGTCATTTTAAGGAATAAAGCTTTAGAACATTTTTTGAAAACAGTACACATTTTGTCTTTCCCACATTCAGCAAAAATCTACACCAAAGAGAGATTATCCACTAGGCAAGTCTTCAGTGTGTCACATCCTAAAATGAACGCAGCAATTACTATTGGTGCTTAGCAATAACCATACCCACACAAAAACAACAAAAATCTAAAAGCCACAAACAAAAACATCCTAGACCCCTGCTACTTGAAGTGTAGTCCAAGGTCTGTACTACTTGTCCTCCGCCTAATCTATCCATGGCTGTCTACTGTTTGTTGGACATCACTGTGTCACGTAGCCAACATCTACACTGCTTTTTCTGGTTTTTACCTTTTTCTCCATGTTTTCTTTTCCCTATTTTGTTCATACCTTCTTTTTCCACTACTTCTTACATAATTCCACTCATGTGAATGGGACCAATAGGGACTGGCTTCCACAACCAATGAGAGCACCCCTTTCCTGAAGCCAGCTTCCCCCCATCTTCGCATTTGTGACTGTTCTGGGCCATTTTCATCGATGCACAGGGTTTCTTCCTGCTCTAAATAGTAGAAGGTACTCGCCTGCTGAATGCCAGCTAAGTAAGGTATATCTGAGTCACTTTATAAAGTGAGGGAAAGTAACTATCATTCTTTAAGTAATAAACAATTCATTTTTTAGAGCTGGTCACTGATAAAAATAATTTATGATATACAATAACTGTTTTAATAAAAGGTAAAAATGCATAAAAACTGTGATAATTCACCTAAGAGTTTCATAAAAGGTAATAATGTTAACATTTCCCACAACTCCTCCTTCAAAGGGTGCTATCAGTTTTCCATTCTGCACTTTAAATAGCAAGACAGGGTTTCCAGGTTCAAACTGCTCCCATGAATACAAAAAGAGAATTAATATTGCTTGGAATAATACTGGCCCAGAACAAACTCTCCAATGAGGTCAATTTCTTTGGAAGATGGAAAAGAGAATGCTTGGCACATAGTCAATGCTAAATAAATATTTCCTGTGACACAGTATTGTTGAAGCAGACTATTTCATCTAATCCAAAATTTCAATCAAAACAGAGCCCTGATCTCTAGAATTTCTGCAGGAGAAGTTAAACACAGGAACCACTATACCCCAACTGATTGGCACCTAAGGTATCACAGCATAGCAATGAAAAGGCTGACTTAGAAATACTCTAAAACCGAGTTTTAGAAAATCTATGCCACATTTTAGCATTATAATGTTCTCTATGTTACCTCATAAAATATGCAACCACAAAAAGCCCCAAGAAGTCAGAATCTCCCTTTCAATTTTTGCAATAAACATAATTTTACATTTAAATCTATATCAAAATTACACTTAAAAAAAAACTTATCAAGCACACAAACATTTCACTGTATTTTATATGACCCTCACACCCTTTATTTAATACTCACGAGATCAGCATATTTCTTACAGAGAGCTGCCAGTTTCTCCTCTGGGGTTGAAAGGGTGTTTAGGGCCTGCATCAGTAATAAAACTTCTTTTCCTGATGATTAACAAAATAAGAAATAAGTCCCAGAAGAATGAGATCGTGTCTAACCCATGAATTCTACTAACACTCCTCATCTTCTGACATCCAGAGTAAAATAATGTATGCCTATAACTAGAAATAAGGGATTTGCCAGATCAATTAGGAAAACTGTCTTTAAATTCTGGATTAATAGATCACTTCCCTCCCCATGTCCACTCCAAATTTCTTTACTCACTCACTAACACTGCTAACTATTTATAAGAACTCTGGTTGAAGGCTTGAAAATTTCCTTGCCTAATCATTTATGTCCAAGTTAAGACAAAGGGCAAGTTACAAAGGGCAGAGAATATTTTTAAAAGCTTCCTCCTAACCAAGCACAAACACAGAACCAAGTTCAAAGGGAATTGCAGTTGGTACCACACTCTGCCTACAATGTACATAATCACTAGTGGCACATATCTTTTCTCATGAACAATTTAAATAACTTATGGTTTTCTTAACTGAGAATATGCTAAGTATACTCTGTGTGTTAACCAAGATTTGTGCAAATAAATGGATGACAAGATAGCTCTTCCGTTAGGGAAAAGAGTTCAACAATATTTTTTTTGTTGTTGCAGTTTTGGGCCAGGGCCAGGGCCGGGTTTAAACCCACCACCTCCGGTATATGGGGCTGGCACCCTACTCCTCTGAGCCACAGGTGCCACCCAAGTTTAACAATATTTTAATGACTTTGGCAAGTGGGTAAAAAGAAGACAAATGGTACTGCAAAATCATTGATAATGCAGAGTCTTACTTTGTCATTCTTGGTACAGTGCCGTGGCATTTTAGCTCACAGCAACCTCAAACTCTTGGGTTCAAGTGATCCTCCTGCCTCAGCCTCCCAAGTGGCTGGGACTACAGGCACCCGCCACAACACTCGGCTATTTTTAGAGACAGGGTCTCGCTCTAGCTCAAGCTGGTCTTGAACTCGTTGAGTTCAAGAAATCCACCAGCCTAAGCTTCCCAGAGTGCTAAGATTACAGGCATGAGCCACGGCACCGGGCAATGTTTTATTTCTTAATGTATATTATAGGTACCATTTTTATTTTTCAAAATGTTCAGTCTTATGTGCAAGATATTTCATTTAAAGTATGTATTTCATTCAAAATACATATGTCTTAGGATGGCACCTGTAGCTCAGTAGGGTGCCAGCCACATACACCAGGGCTGGTGGGTTCGAACCCGGCCCGGGCCAGCTAAAACAACAATGACAACTGCAACAACAACAACAAAAGAAAAATAGGCGGGCGCTGTGGCAGGCACCTGTAGTCCCAGCTACTTGGGAGGCTGAGGCAAGAGAATTGCTTACGCCCAACAGTTTGAGGTTGCTGTGAGCTATGATGCCATACCACTCTAACCAGGGCAACAGCTTGAGACCCCGTCTCAAAACAAACAAACAAAAAATATGTATGTCCTAAAAATGAAGTTATTTGGTATACGGGCTAACTTCAAAAAGGAAAACTTTTCTACCCACATAAAATTTTATTAACAAAATTTTCTGGCCAGGCTCGGTGGCTCACGCCTATAATCCCAGCACTCTGGGATGGTGAGGTAGGACTGCTTGAGCTCAGGAGTTCGAGGCAAGTCTGAGCAAGAGTGAGACCCCGTCTCTAAAAATAGCCAGGCCAACGTTGTGGTGGGCACCTGTAGTCCCAGCTACCTGGGAGGCTGAGGTTAAGAGGATTGCTTGAGTCCAGTAGTTTGAGATTGCTGTGAGCTATGACACCACAGCACTCTACCCCATAGTGAGACTCTGTCTCAAAAAAAAAAAAGTTCTCTCATTCAGCCCAAGGCCAAGAAGACCTTTAAGAGACAATAAAATATGACTACTGAATATGATCAGAAATAACTATAATTTAACTCATAATTTTATGAACATTTTAAAACTGAAGCTCCATCTGATTTTGAGATAGAATTCACGTACCATAAAATTCACCCCTTTCAAGTATATTAACAAAGTTGTGCAACCATGACCACTACCTAATTTCAAGACAAAAAGAAACCTGTACCTATTAGCAGTCACTCCTCATTCCCCCATCCTACTCAGCCCTTACAACCTCCACTCTACTTGCTGTTTTGCAGATTTGCCAATTCAGAACATTCTGTATAAAATGGAATCATATAATGTGTGGCCTTTTGTGTTCAGCTTTTTTCATTCTGCATAATGTTTTCAAGGTTCATCCACATAAGATGTATCAGTGCTTCATTCATTTTTGTAGCTGGGTTAATAGTGCACAGAATGGCAAGACCACTTTTTTTTTTTTTTTTGGAGACAGAGTCTTACTATGTCACCCTCAGTAGAGTGCCATGGCATCACAAAACCACATTTTGTTCATCCATTTATCAGTTGATGGATATCTGTGTTGTTTCTGCTTTTTGGCTATCATGAATAATGCCTCTATGAACACCTGTGTACAAGTTTCTGTATGAACACATTTTCAATCCTCTTAGGTATATACCTTTGTCATATGATAACATTGTATGTTACCTTTTAAGATTCCATCTGCTTTTATGCATACAATTAGGGTTGTTGACTTTAAAGAAATGTCTTGTTTGTAAAGAAATCAAAATTACTTTATATTCCTATAAGTGTTTACGCTTTCCATGGTAGCAAATAATGGGCTTAATAAGAAGCATAATTTCCATTAACCAAGAATCTAACTATTATTCTTCACTGCCCTCCATAGCACCAATGACGGGTAAGATTCCCAAAGCGGGGACAACCTAAGACAGGATATGGAGAGGCTGCATGGTGGATTACATTCATAGTACCCAAAGACAGGT
>CAUYPK010061125.1:0-22931 GCA_963574355.1 Loris lydekkerianus
GAGTAGCTGGGACTACAGGCGCCCACCACAACGCCCGGCTATTTTTTTGTTGCAGTTCAGCCGGGGCTGGGTTTGAACCTGCCACCCTCGGTATATGGGGCTGGCGCCCTACTCACTGAGCCACAGGCGCCACCCCAGCCCATCTGCCTTAATGGAGTGGGCCAAGGCTTAGGTATCTGGAGAGACAAGAAACCCAGGCTCTGCAGGGTAAAGGGCTATAAACTTTGCCAAGACTATGCACCCTGTTTGCTGGCAGTGCTGGGGGCGGGGGTGGCAGAGCTGAGGGCTTCTAGTCCCATCTGAATGACTGCTACCACTTCAACAGTCCCCAGGAATTCCCCACAATTGCCAGGCTGACAGGGGTCTTGGACCTCCCTGATCTGAAGCAACAGAACTGACAGCCAAGCCTGGATCCCCCTCACTGCTGGACCAAGAAACTGACTTAATGAGGGTGCTCCACAAAGAGGCAGACAGCTGCCACGCTCCACACAGCAGGCGCTCAAAATGCAGGACAAAAGGGCTCCCAGCCAAGGGCCTGTGTGACCAGGGAGAGGGTGGCTCCTGGGCCAGCTCAGGCCCAGGACAGTAAAGGGTCTGCCAGCTGACTCTGTAAGCACATACATGACAGAGCCGGTCTAAGGAAGAATCCAGAAAGAGACCTTCCAGAGGCCAGCCTAAGGTAGTGGTATGACCTGGGTAATGGCAGCCTTCCCTGTGCCTCAGTTTCCCTGACTGAAAAAACCAGGGCATTGGACTGCCCTATCTGGGCTCCTGCAAGGAGGCCTCCAGCTATAGAAAGTTTTGCTCCCTAGGTGCTGGCCATGCACTAGGCACAGCCACGGGCTTCATATACATTATCTCACTTAATCCTCTTGCTCACCTCAAGAGGAAAAGGCTGTCATTATCCCCATTTCCAAGATAAGGAAACTGAGGCATAGAGACCTTAAGTCACTAACTCAAGTGGCAGGGCTGGGATTCGAACCCAGTGCTAACTGACTTTATGCCTGGGCCCCTAACCATTGCGATCTCATGAATCTCCTTCTCCATCTTCCTGCGTTCCTGCCCTCCATGGACACCTCTACCCCTGCCCCCTGCCTGCCTTCCCCTGCTCAGAAGCCTCCCTGGCACTCCTCACCTCTGGCCTCCAAGTCCATTTAGAGGCCCAGCTCTAGGGCAGCCTTCTCTGCACACTCCCAGGCCCCAAAGGTCCCTTCCACCTCCCCCTCATCTCCTTGCACTCCTGGTTTGAGCATCTACATGGTGCCACCACCTCATGCTCAATGACTGTCTCTGGTACTATGGTCATCCCAGCCCTTCTGGGAAGGGGGACACAGGAGCCTGCCCTCTGTGCAGGCCTTCCTGATGACCTCAGCCAGCATTGACCTCAGGCCTTGAGGGGCAGTGTGGTCTCCACGCTGGCACCAAGTTACTCTTATGGTCAGAGAGTATTTGCTGAGCACTTACTAGGTGCCAGGCCTGGGATCATAACACAGACTCACTCCCTGCCCTGGTGGGAGGGTGTGGGGAGTAAGGCACCCCCAGGTAAGCAAATTAATGAACTGGGTAAGAGCTGTGAAGAAAAGGAAGGGGCTGAGACAAGAAAGAAAGGGAAGGTCTCCCAAAGGAGGATTAAAGGAGCCCTTGGGGTGAGGCAGAGGCCTCAAGGCTGGGGCTGGGAGGCATGAGGCTGGGCATCAGCCCATCAGAAGCTCTGGGCAGTCACCATAAGCACAGTGGGAAGCCAGTAATGTTCAGCTCCCATGGGCTTTTGGGAAAGTTCCCTCTGAATGCTGTCTGGAGGAAGCCTGGAGGTGTGTGCAGGGGTACAGGAATGCCCAGCCATCTCTGCCAGCACCCCTGGTCCTCCCTGCCTTCCTCCTCAAAACTTTCTATTAACTGGGGCCTTCTGGGGTCACCTCCAGATCTACTCTGGGGGATTCCAAACCAAGATATCTTCCTTTCCTTGAATTATTTCTCTGTCTTGGTGGCACACAATGCCCCCCCTTCCCATTAAGATATTTGTAGCCATCAGGACCTAGCACAGGGCCTGGCATACAGTGGGGCCAATGCAAGGACCACACATGTTTTCCATCTTCCTGCTCCAGAGGCAGCTTCCGTCAGTGCTACAGGTGTCCTGGGGTCTCTGTCCAGGTGAGGCAGGCTGGCAGGTGCCATCTCCCTCTTGATGGACTGGCATGGGTGACAGGCAGAGATGCTCCCAGGCATTATCCTTTTATCTGCTGGCTGGCAGACACAGGTTTCTCTAATCAGTAGGCTGCCCCTGCCTGATTAAATCAGCCAAGCTCCTGCTTCTGGGCCTTTCAGAGCAGCTGACTCCTCCACCCTGTCCATTAGCCATGCTGCTATTTGAGTTTCTTTAGGGTTCAACTCGGGCCTCCAGTACCCTCCCACACACCCGCACTGGGGATGCTCTAGAAACTGACTGGGAAAGTTCTGAGAGTCAGAAAGAGCACTCGACTTAGAGCCAAGAAAGCTGGTGCTAATACAGCTTCTCTGACTGCAGGCAAGTCATTTCCCTTCTCGGGGGCTGCCCAACTTGCAGAGCTGGGGTGAATGATGTCTGGGAACTTTGGGCTCCAAAGACTAGGACCGGAGCCTGGGGACACCCCACCCCCCCAACCCAGGACACAGCCCGGATGGAAGGAGAGGTTGCTCAGACAGCTTCAGAAACTCCAAACCCATGGAGCTGCAAGCTGAGCGGTGAGGGTTTTGGTGGTGAGCCAGGCTCTGGCTTAGTGCCTTCAACAGCAGCAGTAAGGACAGTCCCATTTGCTGTGACCGTGCACTGTGCACTTCATGAGGGGCAGGGTAGGGAAGAGCCAGGCGCTTGTGCTGGACTAGGCTCTGGCCCAGCTTTGCCACTTATTGGCTTTGCAAGTCACATGACCTCATTGTGCCTCAGTGGCTTTATCTGTAAATTGGGGGAAATAACTGTACCCCCTTCATAGGATGGATGCAAAAATTAAGAGTTAAAACATGTAAACTGCTTATGAGAGTTAGCACATGGGGAGCATCCAATAAGGATAGGCTCTTATTACTTCCTAGACCCATGTCACCACAATTGTTGTCCCTGCTTTACCTTTGAGGAAGCATGAAGCTCAGAGGAAGTCATCGTCTCCACTCACTGAATACCTGTTGTGTCCAGCCTTCAGAGCACAAGGGACACAGTAATACCAGGCAGCAGTGGTCCTGGGCCTCAGGGTGTGTGTAGCCTCCTAGGAAAGCTGAATGTTGGGCTGTTTCATTTTTTGAGACAAAGCCTCATTCGGTTGCTCTGGGTAGAGTATCATAGCTCACAGCAGCAACCTGAAACTCCTGAGCTCAAGCAATCCTTTTGCCTCAGCCTCCCAGGTAGCTGGGACTATAGGTGCCCGCTACCATGCCCATCTAGTTTTTCTATTTTTAGTAGAGATGGGATGCTGCCCTTGCTCAGGCTAATCTTGAACTCCTGAGCTCAAGCAATCCACGTGCCTCAGCATCCCCTAGTGCTAAGATTATAGGCGTGAGCTACCACACCCAGCCTGTTGGATCTTTTCATTACATCTAGGGTATGTGACACAATTGAGAAGTCCCAGTGAGTGGGTGGGAGAGGCAGCCCTGGGGTGGGTAGGTGAATGGTGGATTTATATTGGGGTTGAAAGGTCGCCCCACCTGACACACAGCTGACAAGAGGCAGAGCCAGGATCTGAAGCTAGATCTGTGACTACAAGGCCACCCCCTGAACAACCTTGCCAACTTCCTTCCTAGGAGCATCCCAAGAGGGAAAAATGATTGTGAAAACTCAAGTCGACAATCAGATCCTCATGTACTTTCTGCTAAGCAGCTGGGCTGCCAGGACACCAGGAATGTGCCCCAGGTAGGAATCTGGGCAGCTCGTGGCTCGTGCCTATGCCTGCTCCTGCCTTCTGAGAAGCTGGGGAAGTAAGCACTGTGTTCTAGGTTCCCACTGACCTGGGGGGCCTGATCACCTGGGGTTGGGAGTGAAGTTCAAGGCAGGCACCCAGTTGGGTCAACTGGGATCAACAGGCAGGGAAGGTACCTGCTAAAGTGAGCACCCTACCCTCCATCTTGGGCCTACTCAGTGGTCAGCATACCTCAGAGCTCCATCAGAAGGCCAGGCAGGCCTCACCCTGGGCTGCTGGGCAGTTTGAGCAAGGGCCAGAGCAGCAGCTGGAATTACCAGAGGGTCCAGAAACCAGAGCAGCACTGGGTGGGGCAGGAACTCCATCCCTGAGGACATACATTTCCTTTTCCCAGACAGGAGCAGAGAGAGAGGATGCTAACAGGGCTCCAAAACACTAGAGTTTGGAAAGAATTAAAAACCTCCCTCTGGGATCTTTTAGGAGGCATGGAAATATTCTAGAATTGAAGTGCAGTGATAGTTGCACGACTATAAATACACTGATAATCAATGAATCAACTGTATACTAAAAACAAATGAATTCTATAGTATGTAAATTATACCTCAGAAAAGCTGTTTTGGGAAAAAAATCCCTCCAGCCCTAATCATTGAGCAAGGCTTCAGCCAAACCAGCCTTTCATAGTGGGCGTTTGGGCTGTGAGTCCCACGTGGGGAGTTTGCATGTATCCATCCACATATCCTCTTGATTCATGAACCCCCATGTGATGCATAGGCCATGTGTCAGAGAGAGGATGGGGAGCTAGGGTCTGTGGTTTGGGTAAGGCCAGCTTTTCTGGGCACGTCCAGAGCCAGCCTCCAGTGTCTCATCAGAGGAGCCTATACCAGCCAGGCAGTGCCCCTCCTCAGAGGCCGGACCCCAGAGCAGGAAGACCCTCCTGGGAGGATCTCAAAGAGCTGCATTAGGGAGCCTGGACTGGACCTGGGCATCTCCTGAACCTTGCATCTTCTCAGGGATGTGGCCTGCCAAGCCCCCCATAACACTCCCCCAAATGTGGAAAGTGCCTCAACTGCACTTTCAGCCTCTGCAGTGAACAGCAAACACAGGGTCCAGATTCAGTTATTCCACCCTTTTGTCAGATGAAGGATCTAATCCTGAAATTTGGAGCTAGTGTCCTGGGCCACAGCTTGGCTGCATCCCGGCATCTTCAGCACGCCCCCGTGTGGTCAGTGGGTGCAGACTTGGAGTTGGACGGGGTACAGTTTGAATCCAGCCTCTGTCATTTCCTAGCTGAGAGGTAACTCAACCAATCTCAGTCTAAGTTTCCTCTTCTGCAAAAAGGAGGGTGAACCTCACAGGGTCCAGCATGGCTTTAGCATAATATTAACAGCAGCCAGACACTGGCAGCTGTAATATCCAGCAATGCCACAGGGTGGAGCCAGATGCACACAGATCCCAAAACCTGCGGGACTAGAAGTGACCCCAAATTAGTGTTGCCTATACTCCAATGGACCTCAAGACCCGACTTATGCAGCCTGTGAAGGAGAGAGGGTCATGTGATCTCTAGATTCTTGTTTCTCCCATGGTATCTATGAACATCTCTGGTTCCCATAGCACCCAGCCCCACTGTAGACCCTGCTGTTGGCTGCTTGGGTCATTGTAATAGCCAACTGGTCCTGATAGGACCACAGAATATTAGAGCTGGGACGGACCCCAGAAACTCCCAGATGCTACTCCCTCATCTGGTCCCGAAGTGTAGAAATGACTAATGACTGCCTCTGACCCATCTCTGGCCTACCCCAGCTGATACTCTCCCTATTTTTACGTTGCAGGGAGACGAAATTTCTTTTAATCCTTGAAATACTACAGTCGCAGTTGCAGGGACTCCCATGCCCAAGGCCCACAGTGCCCTGAGCAGACACCCTCCTCTTCCACTCCCCTTGAATAGTGTTCAGCTTGAATGCTACCTCTTCAGGGAAGCCTCCTGACCCCCTTGCCCAGGCTGGCCTGCTGCAGTGGCCCTGCACTTTCACAATACTGCGCTCTACTTCTGCAACTGAGATAAGCCCCATTTTACAGGCCAGGAAACTGAGGCTCTGTGAGTTTAATTCCTAGGTCACAGGACCATCATGGAGGAGCCAGGGCTTGCCAGGAGCAAGCCAGACCCCTGCTGGGCTATCCCCCCACCCTTAGGCCATAAGAGTCCCCAGGTGGGGACTGGGCTATGTCCCTATGCCTCACGTGGAGATGATCCTTAGATGATATCATGGATGAATGCCACCCACAAGCCCACCAACAGGGGAAACTTGATCTAGGTGGCCAAGGAAAGACCCGGGTTCTGGGTGTCACTCTGCCCTGGCCTCCCTCCCCTAGCTACCCAGGGGACTAGTTCCAAGGAAGGGAAGTAAATTCAAGGCAGGGAGAACTAAACCCACCTCAAACCTGACAAAACAACAAAGCAGAATTGGGGTCCTTGGGGGGTGTCTTCCAGGAGGTTATCTGCTCAGGGCACTGTGGGCCTTGGGCATGGGAGGGGTATGCACATGGGGGCCTTGGGCACCTGTGTACCAAGACCTTCCTCCCTGGCCCAAGGTTTCAGAGAAACACAGAATGCGTAAGGCCACAAAAGTAACAGGGGACCCAGTCCACCCTCACACACCCTGCACTGGTACCTCTCCCTGCTAGCTCCCTCTCGTTCCTGCCCAGGAGAGCTGAAACTCCTGTGCTGGGCCTGAAAACACAGTCACCTTCTCATCCCAGACATGGCCCTCCCAGCCTTTGCTCCATGAGCCAGACTGGCCTGGCTGTGTCTAAATCTGCCTCCCTCCAGCTTGCCCACCCAGCATGACAGCCAGGCCCGCAGAAATCCTTGTTCCCCACAGCAATGATCCTTTCAAGTGGGCTGGACATAGCTTGCTGTGCGCACTTCCTGCCACCCGCCCACCCAGGTTGAAGGGGCCCACGCAGAGGTGGGCATAGCTTACTTACATAAAGTTCTATGTCCTTCCACCCCAGCCCCTATGGGCCCATAGCCCCTAGGGGCCAGCTGTTTCTCCTGCCTGTCAGCATAAGGAGGCTATTTGTGCAGTGGCCAGTGGCAGGGGCTGCAGTGTCGCCCATGTCCTTGGCCAGATGGGTGGTGGCAGGGCCTGATGGGGTGCAGAGAGCCATCCTGCTGATGAAGGTCTGGCCAGGACTCAGCCAAGCATGTGGGGGGTGGGCCCACCACCCTGATTCCCAGCCCACTGCTCCCTTGGTCATGGACAGGGATGTGGGATGCCTGGAGTTCCTGAGAGCCAGCAGGGTGGAGGGGCAGCCTCACCCACAGTCAGCAGTCCTGGTGAGGATGCCTAGAGCTGAGAGGGACTCAGTGAGACACACCCCCCAGCTCCCACCTTCAGCACATCCCAATACCAGACTCTCAGTCTTTTCCGAGTGGCTACTTTGCACTCTGCCCTGGGCTGACAAGGGTAAGGGGAAGAAAAACAATCCCATTTAGGGAGCATCTGGGATGCACTAAAACCCACCTAGAGGCATTTTGCAAGCATCAGCTCCTTGAACTTCACAACTATCCTGCCAAGTGGCAGTGTGGGCCCCTCATACAGTTGGGGAAACTGAGATCTGATGAGGAAAACTGACTCATTCAAGGCCACAAGCAGAGCTGGGTGTTCTGAGTGCTGCTGCTGCTGCAGTTAATTTAACTCAATTCAAAACTCCCTCTAGGCCAGTGGTTCTCAACTTTCCTAATGCCTCGGCCCTTGAATACAGTTCCTATGGGTCATGACCCACAGATTGAGAACCCCTGCTCTAGGCGGAGGCAGGGGCAGTTCTGAAGTGCCTCTCATCCCAGGTCCCTCTGAACATTGGGGCATTGTTCTAGGCCACAACAGAGAGTGGCTCTGTGGTCCTAGGGCTGAAGAACAAAAGCCAGTTGAGCAGGTTCTGCTCCTCCCATGCAATTTCAAGAATTTAACCAGAAGCCTGTTTCGCTTCAACAGGAAGAAACTGAGGTGACAGGCCCAGGTCCAGAACAGGGAGAAGGGATGACACTCTGCCCACTGTATGGGTCCACTGTAGACCACTAGGGCTGTAAGAGTGGGCTGGCAGCAGGTCCAGCAAACAGGATACTGAGTGACAAGAGGGAGGCAGACCAGCTCAGCCCAGGCCTCAGTTTTCCCCTCTGTGATATGGGTGTGCCACATGCCTGTGTGTTCACCCTGCTCATGGGCTGGGGCTGCCAGCAGTGGTAAAGGAGTCTGCAATCCTGGCTGAGGCTGCAAATGGCAGGCCTGCCACTTCCGGGCATAGATAAAGGTGTGTGTGGTGTTGGGTGGAGGGTGGAGGTGATGCGGGGCCTCTCCTACTGTGTCCTTCCACCCAGAGCTGCCGTGATAAGAACAGCAAACACTGGGCCTTGGGCAGTGCTGATGCTGTGCTAGGTTTGTTCAGGTATTTATCCTCACAACTGCTTTTGGAGGGAGGAACATTCCCACTCTACATATAAGGAAACTGAGCCAGGGATGGGCCATGCAACTTGTCCAAGGTGTGCAGCAGAGCTGGTCTCTGAACCCAGACCACTTACGTCCAGTGGGGTTGACTCTGTGCCTCTGGCATGGGCAGTTCAATATACAGCCTGTTAAGGGCCCAGCTTTGTTTTGGCCTTCAGGCAAC
The DNA here is from genome assembly GCA_963574355.1 of Loris lydekkerianus. Lineage (NCBI taxonomy): Eukaryota > Metazoa > Chordata > Mammalia > Primates > Lorisidae > Loris > Loris lydekkerianus. The sequence goes on from CAUYPK010061125.1 coordinate 8,553, forward strand.
AGGCAAGCAGAGGGGGCCCTGCTTGATGAGGGGCCGTGCCTGTGGAAGTACAGCCAGGTGTCTTGGCTCCCTGGCCCAGTGGCCAAGCAAGGGGTTCTGGGGAGATCACCCAGAGCAAAGCGAGGGGGAGCTGAGTCTGTAGCGTGGCCTCAAGGGCGTGGCAGGGCAAGTAAGCAGGCTGTGCTCACAGCAGGGGTCACCTCTGTGGCTGCTGAGGTGGCTGGTGTGGCTTCCCTGTCAGCAAAGTTCATCCTGGTTGTCAGAGGCAATATCCCCTGACTGCCCTGCACTGGATTCCCTCCAACTTCATGGGTGGGTCTTTGTCTACCTCCTTAGGATTGATTTGGTGACCAAGGCTGTCCTCACCCCAAGCTGTCACACAATTCCCTTGAAATCCATACAGGACAGACCAAGAAGCTCCATCACCAGCACAGGGCACAGGGCAGAGGACTGGGGGGTGAGTGCAGGACCTAAGAGAACAGGCTTGCAAGGCAGGCAGACTTGGGTTCAAGGCCTGTCTTCTGTCTTAGCCATGAGGCCTGGGGCAGTCCAGGCACCTTTGCTAGGGCCTTTGCTTCCCCATCTGCTGAATGGGGATAATAATATCACCTTCCTGGCGTGGCCTGAGATTTACATGGGATAATATTAGGTAGGGCACAGAGGAGCCCCCCCTTTGGGACATGCACCATACATGCAGGTAGACACACACATGTGCACACATGTACATACAACTCTTCTCAAGAACACACTACCATAGACCAAATGTTTGTGTTTCCTCCAAATTCATATGTTAAATGTTAATGCCCAAAGTGATGGTATTAGAAGGTAGGGCCTTTGGAAAGGGACTAGGTCCTGAGGGTGGAGCACTCAGGAATTAGGATAGTGCCTTATAAGAAAGGCCCCAGAGAGCTGGTTTCCATTTCCGCCAATGTAAAGACCATTGTCTATGAGCCCTCACCAGGCACCAAATCTGCTGGTCTTTTGACTTAGGACTTCCCAGCTTCCAGAATTGTGAAAAATAAATTTCTAGGCTCAGCGCCTGTAGCTTACGCGGCTAAGGCGCCAGCCACATACACCAGAGCTGGTGGGTTCGAATGCAGCCGGGGCCTGCCAAACAACAGTGACAACTACAACCAAAAAATAGCCAGGCGTTGTGGCGGGTGCCCGTAGTCCCAGCTACTTGGGAGGCTGAGGCAAGAGAATCACTTAAGCCCAAGAGTTTGATGTTGCTGTAAGCTGTGATGCCATGGCACTCTACCAAGGGCGACAAAGTGAGACTCTGTCTCTCAAAAAAAAAAGAAAATAAAAAAATAAATTTCTATTGTAAAAGCTACCCAGTCTATGGTATTCTACTACAGTAGCCTGAACAGACTAAGACCTACACCATCCTCAAAAGAAAACAAACGTCAAAGGGGAACGAGGTTGGTGTTCACCTGCCCAGGCTGGGGTGGGGGTGGGGCAGGGGCACTGCTGAGGAGGCTGAAGAACCTTGGGAGGCATGAACGGACTGATAGCTCCAGCTGTGGTTAGGAGAGTGTCCCTGGCTGGGTGTGCTGGCTCACACCTGTTATCCCAGCCCTCCGAGAGGCTGAGGTGGGTGGATTGCCTGAGCTCAGGAGTTTAAGAGAAGCCTGAGCAAGAGTGAGACCCCTGTCTCTAAAAAAAAAAATAGTCTGAGCTACTTTGGAGGGTGAGGCAAGAGGATCTCTTGAGTCCAAGAGTTTGAGGTTGCTGTGAGCTATCACATTATAGCACTCAACTCTAGGGCAACTGAGTAAGACTGTCTCAAAAAAAAAAATCAAAAAAAAAAGAGGTGGTGCCCATAGTTCAGTGGGTAGGGTGCTGCCTATATGTAACGAGGCTGGTGGGTTGGAACTCAGGCTGGGCCAGCTAAACAACAATGACAGCTGCAACAAAAAATAGCCAGATGTTGTGGTGGGCACCTGGAGTCCCAGCTACTTGGGAGGCTGCGACAAGAGAATCACTTAAGCCTAAGAATTTGAGGTTGTCATGAGCTGTGATGCCACAACACTATACCGAGGGCGACATAGTGAGACTCTGTCTCAAAAAAATCCCCCAAAAGCAATGAGTCTGGAGCCAGCCTGCATGGCTTTGGACCTTGCCCCTGCTACTTGGGTGACCTTAGGTGAGTTACTTCATCTCTCTGAGCCTTGGGAGAATCATGTCATAGCCACAGCTACCATGTAAGAACATGATGAAGGTTGAATGACATCAGTCATTCATCAACAGATGTTCCCTGAGAAGCTGCTGTGGGACAGGCACTGTTCTGGGTGCAGCCATGAATAGGACAGGGACAAGTTCTCACTCTCCCAGAGCCTGTGGTCTAGTGGGAGGGACCAATGATAGGCACAGTGAGGGTCTCAGGCTATCTAGGCTGCAATAGCAAAAACCTAGGTAATTTAACAGAAACATATTGCTCACAGTTCTGGAGGCTGGAAAGTCCAAGATCAGCAGATCTGGTGTCTGGTGAGGGCAGGTTCCTCACTGACTGCTCATTCTAGCTGTTGTATTCACATACTGGGAGGGGTAAATGTCCTCAAGTGATGGAAGGGGCTGGCTTGAGCCTCTTTGCAAAGGCACTGATCCCGTTCACCTTCCTGGGTGGCTGCATGAAAGGCAACCACCCCAGCTACTCTGTGCTGAGCCCATTGAGGGTGTCTGTGAAGAACCTTCTTTCTGTGCTGGGTCAGTGGCTTTGAAGAGCCTCCACTTGTAACCTGGAGATGGGCCTGGCTCTCCCTCCACCCATAGGAGCAAGTGAGTGACCCAGGATCAAAGCTGTGGGGCTCAGGCTTCTGCCTACCTCCCCCACAACCTTGTCTCCCCTGGAAGGTAGAAAAGCAGGCAGGTTCCCCACCCTGACCCCTGTGAATTATTGGCAGACGGCCCCTGCAGCAGCACACTTGAAAGAGGTTGGGTTATCTGCAAAATTCCAATTAAATCCACAGGCTTTGATAATTTGATAAGCTACTCCACAGTCACTGGAGTCAAAATATGCTGTCACTCGATCCTGTGTTTATGTTTCAGGAGGAGGGAGGGGAGGCACATGCCCAGGGTGGCCTGGGAAGGGACCAGCAGCCCTGGGTAGGGGGTGCAGGTACTCACTGACATATCATCAGCTTGTCAGCAGAGGGTCACATGTGGTGTCTGGCTCTGCCATGGAGGATGGGTCTGTCTTGGTGGGGCAGAGACAAGGCCTGGCCAGGGAGGGGAAGCCCCACTCCCTGAACCTCAGATCTGTCCTGGGGCTGGAGAATTCCTTTTCTCAGGACCATCTCTTGCCAGGCCAGCAGTAGCCTGGCCCAGGTGGCCCATTACCACCTCAAGAAAGAGGCAACTGACCCCCTCTCCCCAATGGCCATGGTGATATAGAGGCCAAACGCTTTACCCCTCCCTGTAAGAGCCAGGCTGTTGTCTGCAGTGAGTGAGTGAGGGGTGAATGAGCCACATTCTATTCTGTTCCCCAGCCTTCTGTGAACAAAAGCATTGAGCATCTACTGTGTGCTGATAGCCCCTGGCTGGGTTATCTCAGCAAACCCTCTTGACCACTCCACAAATCAGCAGCTCATTTTAGGGATAGAAAAATAAATGCAGAGGTTGAGAAAATGGTCAAAGATCACAGAGCCCTAAGAGGCAGGGCCTGACCCCAGAGCCTGTCCCACAACTGTTTCACTAAGCCTGCTTCCCACCATTCCCTGCAGGCCTGCTAGAGATGGAAGTGAGGCCATTAGTGTGCAGGTTGGCACAATGTAAGGCTAATTTATTTAGCTCACACAGAAAATGGATTTGGAGGCTTGAATCAAAGGTGGGGCCAGGTGTTTCTGAGGTGGTACACCTGCTACTTCAAGCATCAACAATCCCTTTCGCCACCTGCAGGACAGGTGAGCACCGCAGATCCCAAACCCCACGCCTGCAGAGAAGCATGGCCTCTCCCCACATGAAGGAGAACAGGAGGCCTGGACAGAACATCACGGCTGGGGACTGTGGGGAGTGGCAGGGCCACGTGAGGACCCAGGAACACTACAGCCAGTCTCCAGTCTTTCTCTGCCCTGGGAGAGTACAGAAAGAGGGTGGGAACACAGAGTGGGGTGGGAGGAGGAGAGACACTGAGAAGCTTCAGAACCACAGTCACCAAACCAGTGATGCAGGTGGATGAATGGAAAGGGAATGGCTTTCTGTTTGGAACCTGGACCTGCTCCAGCTATGAGCCTGTTTCCTTCTCTGTAACGTGGGGGTAAGAATATATAACGCCTGGTGCAAATCGCTCTTGCCTCTCATCTGAGTTTCATAGGTAACCCTTGGAGGTAGCAAGAACAGGGATTAATCACAGGGGAAACTAAGGGAGTGATTGCCCTGGCCGGTACACAGCTGGAGCGGCAGAGCTGGGTGTGAACTTCAGACCTGGTATCTTGTGTCCCATGGTTCTCAACTACTTCACGTTATGAACCAAGTCACGGCTGAGTTTCTGATGGGGTGGAGCATTTGCTTATTTCTTAAGCCTGTGGTAGCCAGCAAAGGAGATGACCTTTGCCAGGCTGGGTGAGCCTCTGAGCTGATGTTTCTTCCTCCTTCAGAGAGCCCAAGTCATTTTCAGCTTTTTAGTCTTTTAGCCTGGATGAAAACAGAGGGGGCCCTTCTGCCATGTACGGGTGTGCAGGCTGCGCACTCTACAACCTCCACAGGCACCATTCACAGAGAGTACAGTGTGAATGGTGCTTCTGAAGTCATGCAACACACACCCTCACCTTCAGGCTGTCTTCTCCCCATCACCAATGATCCCCTGCCACTCCCACCTGTCCAGAGAGTTCCTTTGTATTATTACTCTTTCCTTCTGTAGTATCAACCTCATCTGCCTCTCTCTCACCCATCTGGTCCCTTAAGCCAGCGATTTTCAACCAGAGTGCCGTGAACATTTTTAAAAGATCATTAATTAATTTATTTTCAAAAGAAAGTTTAATGGTACATTTCAAAACTATTAAGAAATGAGTATAATTGTAATGGATGTGTTACTTAGTTCAATGTAAGCATTTCCACATTGTATATCGAAGCAGTAGCCTGAACTCTATAAAGGCATCAGTGTACAAAGTTATAATTTAATAAAAAAATAATAAAAAGCACAGGAAGTATAGACTTTCTTTTACTCTTTATTTTGATCAACATAATTCAAGTGCTCTTTAGAAGTTTAACTAGAGCTTCAAGTGTGCTGTGAAATTAAAAAAAGGTTGAAAAACACTGCTTTGGCTGGGCCTGGTGGCTCACACCTATAATCCTAGCACTCTGGGAGGCTGAGGCAGGTAGATAGCTTGAGCTCACGAGTTCCAGACCAGCCTGAGCAAGAGTGAGACCCCATCTCTACTAAAAATAGAAACAAAACAAAACAAAACAAAATAAAAAAAACTGAGATAAGAGGATTGCTTGAGTCCAAGAGTTGGAGGTTGCTGTGAGCTATGATGCCACCCCCAGCACTCTACCCAGGATGACAGCTTGAGACTTTGTCTCAAAAAAAAGGAAAAACACTGCCTTAAGTTTTCGGGGGAATAGATCTGCAATGAGGTGATTAATTAACATTCCCTCAGTCCTCTCGCCCATTCTCTCTCCTACCCAGCACTCTTCCCTGCTGCCTTCTTCTGCCCACCTGGGTGGAAACTGGATTTTTCCCTCTGAGGAGAATCTATGGTGAGGATTGTAGGTGAGGAAACTGCTCTGAGCAAGAAAGGGTGGCTGTCAGGATGGAGTTCAGTCATGTGGGTAACAAATTAGCATGACTGGGTGGGTCACCTTGACCACAAGTCCCAAAGCATCCTGATTCCAGAGACAAAAGACGTATTCCCCATTTCTCTTCACTCATGGAAACCTCAGCCAGCTCCAGGCCACTCGAAACCACAGACTTGGGTTCAGGTCTTGGCCTATCACATACCAAACCAGCTATATGATTTCAGGAAAATCACCTAACCTCACTGAGGCATGGTTTCCTCCTCTGTAAACAGGACTACTGATGTCTATCATACAGATAAAAGCCACTTGGTAAATTCATGGTTATTTAATGCTTATAAAATCTATTGTAGCAGCCCAGCATTGCTGAGTTCCTCAGAAGGTGAGTTTTCAAACTGGGCAGCACGTGCCAGGAGCTTTGCTGCAAAAAGCAATCACCAACTAACTTGGAGTGACATCTTGACAGCATGATCATTGTATTTTGCTATCTTTATAAAAACCCTGTGAGCCAAAAAGAGTTTGCAGGAAAACCTGTTCCCCAAATTCAGAGACCTCCCTCACTTGCCAGCCCTAGGGTGCAGAGAAGTGAGGAGCCAGCTTTGGCAATAGGAGCCTGGGGGACAGTAGTGTCCTGTTCCTTTGGGCCGTCATTCCTCTCTGCTCGTGTTCTGTGTCAATCCAAGTCAGCTCAGCTTCAACACATATCTCCCAAGCACACAGGAGAGCCCTGAATTATGACTTACTCTTTTGGGGGGTTGACATCCTCTGGTCGAGCCTCAAAGAACCGAAAGACTTCATCACACTGAGAAATGTGGGGAGGCAGCCGGACAAGTGCCTGTGGGAAGACAGGAAGGAAAGGTATCAGGTGTGATGAATCTGGGAACAGGAAAGCCAAACCAGTGTCAACTCAGGCCCACAGTGATGGAAGTAGGGTTGGCTCAAGGACTGTGCTATGGATGAAATGGAAGAAACCAGCCACCACCCACCCAACCAGACAACTTATCAACAAATGATCTAATCAACTATTGAATGCAAAAACCTCCAACTTTCCCTCCCTCCCACCCTTCCTTCCATCACAACTAACCAACTAACCAGTCAACTAATAAACTAATTAGACAACTAAAAAAAAAGAACTCCTAACCAGTCAACCAATCAACCATCCAGCCAATAATTCAACCAACCAACCTGTTAGTCCACCAGCTAAAAACCAGTCAGTCCTCATTTGTGTAGTGGTGAGTTAAAAAGCAGAAACAAAAAATAACTACTCAACTAAGTAAAAACAATGACTAGGGAACCCTAGGTCTCAGGGCTTTCAGGAGCTGTCATTCTGCTCGAACCCTGAAGGAATTCCCTCCTGCCCACAGAGTAAATCCAAGATACCTAACCTAACAACCCAAGGTCTCATTCTCCAGCCTTGTTTCCCACTAGCCACACTCCAGCTTCATCAGATAGTCACAGTCCCTGAACAATGATGACACAATTATTTAATTGACAAGTTGACAACTGCTACCAAGGATGGGATGCTATGATGGAGTCTGGTAGGACCCCAGAAGACTGGGGAGAGGGGAGGATAGTCTTTTAGGAAGGACTCTTCAAAGCTAAGTTCTGAAGGATGGTGAGAATTTACTGGTCAGGGTGGGAGCAGGGAGATCAGCACCTGGTCCCAGGAGCTGAAAAAAGGCCTGTATGACCTGACAGCACAGACGGGGAAGGGGCAGAGAGGTGGCCTTGACACACAGGGCCTTACTTAGGTCATTCAGAGGCTTCCTGGAAGGTGAGGGGTGGGCTTCTCAGCTGAGGGGTGTGGAAGGGCTTCTTAGAAGGATGGGCATGAGCTAGACTCATGGGATTTGCAGGGTTTGGACAAAAGAGAGGAGAGGGGTGGGCAGTGCATGGGAAATAACAGTCAGGGCAAGCATGTGGGCCATCTATGAGTTGTTACCCTGGGAGTGCTGCTGGGAAACGAGGGAATGGGGTCAGAAGATGGTCAGGGCTCATGCTGCCCACCAGGACACAGGATGCTGGATTTGGCCCAGTCCCGCATGGCAGATTGGGGTATAGGGTGTGGCCAGGCATAGCCCTGCTTTCTGGGCACCTCAGTTCTGCATGGGAGAGATGCTGGTGTAAGGAGGCATCCCTAGGTCCAAACAGGAGAAGTTATAGCCAAAGTAGAGATGAAGAGGCAGGGATATGGGAACTTCCTGGGTGAGGCCGGGAGAAGACAGACAAAAACCCAGGACTAGAAGAGTCAAGAAACACAGGGAGTGTAAGAAATGTGGATGAGAAGCCTCCCGGCTCATAAGACGGGGCCCTGTCACATGCCTGTGTCTCCCCAAATCTTACACAGCAGGACCAGCTTCGGAAGCAATGCTTGGGTCCAGCACAGTGGGTCCCATGTATGTAGGACCTCGTGGTGGGGGAAGGAGGAAACCAGGCCCCGAGAGACCATGTGGCCTACTCATAAGCACCCATGGAGGGTGGGAAAAACCTCCCTAGCATGGAAATCCCATGCAGGAAGGGATTTCAGTCTGCTTGGCTGACTTCTGTGTCCCCAGATCCTGGAACAGTACCTGACAGAGCTGATGCTCAATATTTGCTTAAATAAACGAATGAATGAAAAGTGAATAAAAGAGTAAGGGTTTTTTTTTGTTTTTTTTGTTTTTTTTCCAGTTTCTGGCCGGGGCTGGGTTTGAACCCGTCATCTCTGGCATATGGGGCCGGCGCCCTGCCCCTTTGAGCCACAGGCGCTGCCCAAGAGTAAGGGTTTTGATGTGTAGAAGCCCAATATCCGATAGCAATGGAGCACAATAATGGGGAAAACAGCAAGTGCAGTGTTAGGTTGCAGTAATAGAGGCACAGTACTGGGGAGAGGGAAGCAATCAATGGCTTAATTCTTCTCTGAGCTGGTCAGATAACAACTCAAGTGTGGCGTCCAGCACCAGGCATCCTACTGGGAGGGCCATCCTCAGAGTCAACCCTCACCCAGAGAAGATGAGACGAGACCAGATGGCAGCAGACAAGAGCACTGTGCAACTCCTAACTGCTCCTTCTAGGGCTCATGGCTCTCCAAGGGTCTCTGATGTACAAATCCCCATTAACAGCCAAGAAATAGAAAAGAAGGGAAATTAACATTTAGTCAGCAAGTACTACATGCCAGGCCCCTGCTCAGCCCTTCGACTCCTCCAATTATCTGACAGGAAGGGCTCTGCAGTGTGTGCCAGACCCAGGGCTGTGACCTGGCATTATAGGGACAAAGAAGATATAGTTCCTATCCTCAAGAGCAAATCCAGTGATGTGTCATCCCATTTTGTCCTGGAGGTAGACATCACTGCCTCCATTATGATGGGTATACTGAGACTGTTGGGGGTGAAGCCGTAAGGGAAGTGACAGAATCCAGGCCCCATGTCCCGAAGGTCAGATGGCTGGAGCTTGCCCCCAAGTGTTCAAGTTCTCAGTTAACACACAAAGTATATGCTGCTTCCCCCCCAGGAAGAGTAGGTGGAAAAGTAAAAGAAAAATAGGAGAGAGACAGACAGGGAGAGAGAGAGAAGCTTATACACAGAGGGTGCCAAAACATGTATACACATTTTAAGAAAGGAAAAACTATATTAAATTTGTAACACTCAAGTCACATTTGACTTCTGCAATTACAAGAGGGGCCCAGTGTGACTTGTATTCATCTTTTGTTATTGGGATATATTGAGTATTAATTTTAATACAGTTTTTTCCTTTCTTAAAATGTGTATACATGTTGGGAGCCCCGTCTATATATACAGAGAGAGAGGGAGGGAGAGAGGAGGAGGAAGTCAGGCACGGGCAGGGCAAGGCAGGAGGCAACCCACTACCTGGGATCTGCGCTGGGTGCAACCCCTTTGTGGGAAAGGGGGGGAGGGCAGCCGGGGAGGGGAAGGTAGGTTCCAGGGGCCCAGGGCAGTGGTGCCCTCCCAGCTTAGTGCGCTGCCACCCACCCCAGGCACAGGCCTTGCCGCCTCGCCTCACCAGCCCAGCAGTGAACAGAGGGGCTCTTCATGCCTACAGAGACCGGCATTCTGGGGGCAGAGGACATGTGGGGTGTGAGGGCTCAGACAAAGAAGGCTTTTGGTTGAACCACTGCAGCATCTTTATTTAATAGGGAGCCCCAAGGGGAGATGCATTGAGAGCTCATTCTGATTTCAGCCTGACAAGGGGCTCTCAGCCGAGAGCAGCTTCCTTTTTTTTTTTTTTTTTTTTTTTGCAGTTTTTGGCCAGGGCTGGGTTTGAACCTGCCACCATCGGCATATGCAACCGGTGCCCTTTGAGCCACAGGCACAACCCCGAGAGCAGCTTCCATCAGAGCTGCCACCAAAGCTCAAGTTCTGGCCAAAATCATTTAGCAGGAGAGGTTGGTGCTGAGCAGTCATTCCCTGCAGCCTGGGCTGGTGACAACAGCCAGAGTCAGGAAACCCCCAAACCCAGCCATTTTGGAAAGAGCAGAGTGTGTGGCTAGAGACATGGCTATTTCAAGGTCCCCCTTCATCTCAGGTCTAAAATACTGCTATTAAACACTTATGATGTACACCAAAGTCAGGGCCTCAGGGCAGGCAGACATGGGTTTGAGTCCTGGCTCTGCCATTTATGGGCTTTACCTGACCTCTCTGAGCTCAGTACAAGGGACTGGACATGGCACCTACATACCTATTAGCAAATAAGTGAGGTGATAACTTTGAGAAGCCTAGCACGGGGTGGGCACAGAGCAAATGCTCAGTAAATGTTAGTTATAACATTACTGTCATTGTCATCCACGTCATTCTTTAGCTGAAAGCATGCTAGAAAGAGCAGAAAGGGGAGACAGGAGACCTCAATTCTAGTTCCAATTCTGAAGTTACGTACTTGTTTGTTGACCTTGGGCAGCTTCCCTCACCTCTTGCTTGTCATTTCTTTCAAGATAAAATAGCCTAGTGTGGAATCCCAAAGCACATCTCATGGGATAAGTGCTTATGTAGGTGAAATGAGTTCTGGGGGCACCTGTGAAACAGTGCCACAAAGCCTTGGGGATCACTGTGTGCGTCAGCGTCACGATGCCTCTGAGAAGTTCTGCAGAAGAGACTTGCAGAACTTGGTACAGACCAGCATTTATTAATCACAATGAAATCCCGGGGGACTGTCTCATCTAATTGTCATATCAACTCCAAGAGAAGGATATGATATGATTCAAATTTTACAGAAGAAGAAACTAATGCACAAAGATTCCCTGAGGCGACATAGGTAGTTAGCAGCAAAATGTTGAATCAGACGGAATGAGTCCAGAGCCTATTCTGATCTACTCCCTGCCACCTCCAGCATTGCCCACAGGTATTGGACTATGGATGTGGTTTTCCAACAGCTCCTAGTGATACCACTGGGGCAAATCTAGGTCCGAGACATTCTGGTTTCTTCTAGTGCTAACAGTCTATGGTTCTAGGACTATAAACAGCACCATTACTGGTGAATCCATTTGTCTGATCTATCCATCAGTCTGAATGAGTCTTTCTTATAGAGCTTAGACTCAGGTGAGGTCAGAGGGTCCTAAAAGCCCTGGGTTTTCAGAAGGGTGGGAATTGCCGTGACCTTACAGCCCTCAGCATGGGGCAGGGTACGCAGCATTGTCCTGTGAGGCTGTTAAGAGGTTCCTGGAAAATGTCCACCAAGCTGACCTCAGTCCTCTCCCAACCCTGCCTTTCTGAGACCCAGCAGTCAGTGAGTTGGCTGAGAGCTGATCTGGAAAAATGGCACACAAGAAGGGGCCAAGGCACTGGATACCTGGGTGGGGAGACTGGTAATGAGGTGCTAAAGAGTAATCCAGGTTATGCCCTCAGCTTGTCCCACCAGTGCCCCCCTTTTAAACTGCCCTGAAGCTCCAGATCTTACCTTCCAAGGCCATTTTCTGGGTGTCTACAACAGGGGCCAACACTTAGCATCAAGTGTCATCATGGCAGATGGTGCAGATTTAGACAAGGGAGAGGGTGGCTGCATTGTGTATCTGAGAGCTGGGAGGGGTCCTAGGCAGACTGAGCTCAGACCCTCTGCTTCAAAATGATCACCCTCCAGGAAGCCCATCACCCTTGGAAATGTCTCTCCCAGGATGAAAAGCAAAGCTCTGTATTTGGCAAAACACCACAATTTGGGTGTCTCACTCTTTCCACAGCATCAGTTTCTAATAAATGAAAATCTTCTAGGTAAAGGCCTGGCTGCTCTGGGTGGGGTGGGGTGGTGGTAGAAAGAGGGGGCTGGGTTCTTCCATGTGCCTCCCCATCCTCACCCTGGAGCTGCCTCTAATTCGCCTGACAGTCTTTCCTAGGTCGCCTCCTAGAAAGCGGGGGTCTCACTGAACTTATTTCGCACATCAGAATATTTCAAACACAGGGGTTTTCTTTTTGAAGGCTCAAGGCAGCCACCTTTTTGAAATGTAGCGTATCTGATTCTTGGTAGCAGTTTAAGCCACTTCACAAGGGATCTTACTACATTGGACCCTAGGGGATGTCACTCTCAGAGGAAGTTTTGTCCACTTGTAATCTTTTCATCTTGTCTTTAGACATTGGCTGGACAGCAACTTTGGGGCCAGGCTTCCTGTTTGTTAGTGAAGACATGAAGATAACAGATGTGGCCCTCAGGGAGCTCCTGGTCTGGGAGAAGACAGGCACATAGAAGTCACCCCCTACAGAGGACAAATGCATAGGTGTGCACAAAGTCCTCTGGGGAGCGGAACAGCAGGAGAGGTCAGCTTTTTCCAGGAGTCATGAGGCTTATAGGAGGAGCTGCTGTGGAAACTGAATGTGTCCCCAGGAAGGGGATTGGCATAGGCCACGGGGCAGAGGCCTGGCTGGTTGGGGATAGCCTCAAGTCTTCCCTATAGGACTGCAGGGTGTGGAGGAGATGGTAGGAGCTGAGGCCTGAGCAGCACTTGGAACCAACCTACAGAGGGCCTGGGTAGTGCTCAGATGTTCTGGAGGACAATGGGACTCCTCTGAGAGCCTTTAAGGAGAAAAAGGACATGATTGGCTTTACCCCAGTCTAGAACCCTTTTTCCTGGGTCTGTCAGATGGAGAGATTCTAACTGGGTTCCCTCAGAGCACAAGACCATGCAGAAGGCATGGACTGATCAGCCCTGGTACTTTGCCTCAGTTTCCCCCAATGGCAACACCCCTGGCCCAGGCCCTCCTTCTCAACAAAGACCCTAAGTACAAGGTTACTCACCCCAAGGGAGAGCCAATGATGGACCATGGTGAGCCCATCAAAAAGAAACCCAACGGTAGAATGGAGAATACTCGGAACTACCACCGTATAATGAACTCAGTTTTCAAATCAGGGAAGTAGGGATGCAAATGAATGAGTCTGGGAGATGTAGGGAGGGTCGGGTCAGAAGATCTTTAGCCCTTCAGATGTCCTGCCCACCCCTCCAGTCTGACTGTGCCCCATCCCTCATCCATCCTACAAAGAAAGCCATTGATTCCCGAAAGCAAGTGTGGCCTGGACAGATGAATAATAGGAACCAGTTTAGCTATATGGGTAGCAAAAAAATTCTAATCCCCCCAACCAGGAAGTGGAGACCTGTACAAATGTCATTAACATGTCAAAGGGTGAGTTGCTCACTCTCACACACTCTCTCACACCCCTCTCTGCCTCCTCCAGGGGATATTCATTTTATCCCCTGGACAAACACTGCAGACATGTATTTCACGCCAGGAACAGGGTAGATGGAGTCACTTAGACACTGTCAGTCCCAGCCCCTGCAGCACAGCTTACTCTTTAGTCTGATGAAAGTCTTCAGCTTGTTGAGGCCCCAGAATCATGAAATATTAAGTGTACAACCATGCTGCCCTTTAACTTAATTTATGAACTTAAATGCCTTTGGAACCCCTCTTCATAGACACCTGGCCCTAAAGCGCCATATAAAACAATCCCTTGGCTGGTGCGTGGTATATTTTCCACGATTGTCATCCAATCTGCATCATATATGTTAAAAGTGAACCCTGAGATTGGAGCTGTGAAACCACCATTAGGTGGAGGCACTGGCTAGCCAGTTAGGGCAGGGAGCCCGAAGTCTGGGGAGGTCCACTGCGTGATCAGACTTTCCACGTCTGAGTCCTTGCAGAGGAGTCGGCTGCTCCGGGTGCAGAGCCAGCTTCACAATTTTGGGTACATTTGAATTCCCATCAAATCCCAGCCTCTGAGCCCACATTGTCTAGCAGGTCAAAGGAAGAAGTTGGCCAGCCAAGCAGGGCTGGATATGCTGGGTATCATAAAAACAGACTCCAGAGGCTGTTCAGGCAGTGTGCAAACAAGGACAGGTATGGACAAGGGAAGGGTTGACTTCATGTGGCACTGGCCATGAAGTTGGCTGTGGTTGGCAGGGGTGGTGAGTGACCACAAATTGGGCCATCTGGTGTCAGAGCTGTGAAATGCAACACTGGCTGGCAGTGGCCATGGTGCTGGCTTATTCCTAATGACCATTCTGAGGCCAGGGGGTTTCTCAGACAATCAGATCACAGACCCCACCTTCTAGTTCAGAAGAATTATGAGTCATTCTCACTGTTCTGCCTCCGGGGGCCGCCCCCCCCCCCCCGGGGCGCGCGGCGGCCCCCCCCCGCCCGCCGCCCGGCGGCCGGCGGGAAACCCCCCACAGAAAGC
>CAUYPK010061128.1:0-63242 GCA_963574355.1 Loris lydekkerianus
ACCAAAAATACATTACTGGGATCTGATCAAACTAAAAAGCTTCTGCACAGCCAAGAATACAGTAAGTAAAGCAAGCAGACAGCCCTCAGAATGGGAGAGGATATTTGCAGGTTATGCTTCTGACAAAGGTTTGATAACCAGAATCCACAGCAAACTCAAACATTAATAAGAAAAGAACAAGTACCGTATATACTCCAGTATAAGCCGAGTTTTTTTGGCACCAAATTTGTGCTGAAAAACCCGAACTTGGCACAAATTTGGTGCCAAAAAAACTCGGCTTATACTCGAGTATATACGGTAATCCCATTTCAATGTGGGCAAGGGACTAGAACAGAAGCTTCTCTGAAGAAGACAGGTGCATGGCCTACAGACACATGAAAAAGTGCTCATCATGTTTAATCAGCAGAGAAATGCAAACCAAAACCACTTTGAGATATCGTCTAACTCCTATAAGACTGGCTGACATAACAAAATTTCCATACTACACATGTTGGTGTGGACGTGGAGAAAAGGCAACACTTTTGCACTGCTGGTGTGAGTGCCAGCTAATATATCCCTTTTGAAAGGAAGTATGGAGAATACCCAGGGATCTAAAAGTAGACCTGCCATTTGATCCTGTAATTCCTCTACTAGGTGTATATCCAAAAGACCAAAAATCACTTTATAACAAAGATATTTGCACCAGATTATTCATTGCAGCTCAGTTCATAATAGCCAAGTCATGGAAAAAGTCCAAGTGCCCAATGACATTAATAAACTGTGTTATATGTATACCATGGAATATTATGCAGCCTTAAAAAAGATAGAGACTTCACCTCTTTCACATTTACATGGATGGAGCCAGAACATAGTAAAGTATCTCAAGAATGGAAGAAAAAAATATCCAATGTACTCAGTACTATTATGAAACCAATTTACAATCATTCACACGTTCATATGAAGAATAGGTCACAATTATGGTCCAAGATGAAGGAGGGAGGAGGGGAGAATAGGAGGGGAGGGAGGAGGTCAGATCGAGGGAGGGTGAATGGCAGGATCACACCTATGGTGCATATTGCAAGGGTACATGTCAGATCTATTAGTATAGAGTACAAATGTCTTAACACAGTAATTAAGTAAACGAGATGAGGTATATATTAAAAATAAATAAATAAAAACTTATTTGGAGGTGGTGCCTGTAGCTCAGTGAGTAGGGTGCCGGCCACATACACCGAGGTTGGCAGGTTTGAACCCGGCCAGTTAAAACAACAATGACAACTGCAACAACAACAAAATAGCCTGGCATTGTGGCAGGCGCCTGTAATGCCAGCTACTTGGGAGGCTGAGGCAAGAGAATCACTAAAGCCCAAGAGTTTGAAGTTGCTGTGAGTTGTGATGCCACAACACTCTACTGAGAGTGACATAATGAGACTCTGTCTCAAAAAACAAACAAAAAAACTTAATTTGGATCATACTTTTTTCTGTTACCTTTTAAACTAAATTTATCCATAGACATTTTCATGTTACTAAATATTGTTTTGCAAAATAATTTTTCATGGCTGTATTCTATTACATGGATGTACCATGATTTATTTTATCAGTCCCTGATTATTGGCTTTTAATTTATTTTGTTGTAATAAGCAATGCTATTATAAAGTTATATGCACAATTCTGATTATTTAGGAAGACTGATAGGGCTGGAACTGCTGGGTCAAAAAGCCAATTTTTATTTAAACAATGGTAGGTAACTAAATTGAAAAACACAGAAAAGCCTCGCAAAAAAATAAAAATATTAAATCCTTTAAAAATAACAACAAAAAACACTTAAATGTTAGCTGAAAATATTTGCAAAGAAGTGGGGAATAACAGCAGCAATAAAAACAACAGTTGTCATGTAACAACAGTATTTGTATCCCCCTTAATATTTGACATTAAAACACACACAAAAAGCAGCAGTTTTTATCTGCTTACTATATGTCAGAATTTTTTTATGTATTCAACAACAAATTTATCATGAAGAGAGGTAGAAATTTAGTTTAAAAATTGGGGTAATTTTTTTCTTCAATTAATATGCCATGGGATTTATAACCTTTATAGAAATAAAAAATGAAGTTATCTAAAATCAATTTGTAAAAGCATTGCTTATGAACAGTAATTCTTGATATCCTTTGGGTAGTACAATGATATTGACAGTGTGCTAGTTTAAGTGAAAAGATTAGCTTGCTGGCCATATTTTATTTAGTAGACAGTGGTTAACCTCCAGGAAAAAATGGCAGATTGAATACATGCTTTACTTTCGTTCCTTTACAGCACCTTACTAAGACAGTAAGTAGATTTTTTTTTTTTAAGGCAAAAAACCACAGTGATGGGGAAAATGAGAAAGGAGATGATAATCATAAAATTGTGGCATCTGGAAAGCAGATGTATAGGTGTTAAATGACTTAGCAGACCTGAGAAAGATGAACGCTAAGCCGGCAGCAGGAAAAGCCAAGGACTGATATGTTTTGTATCACACATTCCTTCCTAGAAGGCTGAAGATTTGGCAGCATCAGGAATCTCCAGAAGTGAAGAAGAGGGGAAGAGGCAAAATAAAGAGGTTTAGTGGTAAATCATTTTAGAAATCCCCAAATGTCCTATTCTCAACAGTTGGGTGGATATCCCATTTTCCACTCTAGCAGCAAACAGGGGTAAATCTAAAGTGGGATTCCAGGCAGAGTTGGAGCCTTGTGGTATCATGCTGGAACAGGGAGGTGAAATGAAGGCACATGCAGTAGATGTGAGACTCTCCATTTCTTTTACACATGGTTCCTAGAAAGTTGGCAGCTAAACCTTTACTTTCCAAGTAGGAAATTGAAAAAGTTGTTCTAAGGAGAATTTGACTATACTAAAGATACTGACATCACAGTTTTGCTAAATGAAGAGTTCAGCCAGATCACTCTCTAGTGAAAACTGAAGTTGACAAGCCCCACTCATGTCCTCAGGGCTTACAATCAGTCTTTTTGACCTCAATTTTTAAATATGAACAGATAGTTCATTCTTAAAACATAAGAAATAGAGATCAAAACAGAGAAAAAAAAAAAAACCCTGTGGAAAACAATGTTGGAATGTTGGGCAAAGATGACTTGAGAATACTCATTTATCCTCAGAGAGATAATAGAAGATGTTTCAACCATGAAACAAGAACAGTATACTATAATAAAGGCATTCTCAGGGCAAAAACGTCCACTTGAAAATTAAAGTATGAATAATGAAACATTAAAAGATAAATTCAAGGAATTGTCTCAGAAAATAAAGCAAAAAGGCAAAGAACTGGAAAACAGGAGAAAAGAGATAGGAAAAACTGAAGGACTATACTACTATACAAATTGTACTAAATTAATATAGTATTTTAAAAACAGGGACTAGAGAAAAGAGAGGGCAAGAAATCATCAAAATAATTAATGAACACTTCTTTGAACTAAAGGACATGTATTTCTAGGCTCCAGGGGCATACCTAATGCCCAGGAAAATGGATAAAAATGGACCATTCAGAGTCATAAAAATCATGAAATGACAAAACTCTATAGACAGAAAGATGTTCTAATAAAGTTCCAGAAAGAGAAAACTGTTCACAGTTTTCAGATCTTTTCACATACAAAAGACCAGGAATCAAAATGGATTTTTACTTCCCCACAGCAACACAAAAAGCTAGAAATAGGAGAGAAATGACTGCCTTCAAAATTCTGAGGATTTAATTCCAACCTGCAATTGCATAGAGGCCAAAATATCAATCACATCTGAAGGTAGAATAAAGCCGTTTTCAAATGTTGGCTGCATTGAAAAAATGCATCTTTCATTCATCACTTTATAGCAGGTTCCTAGATGAGGGGGGTTTTTTTTGTTTGTTTATTTTTGTGAAACAAGGGAGAAATCCAACAGGAGTCAGGGAATGGGAATGAGAAGTGGAGATCCAATACAGAAGAGAGGCAAAGGAAATGCTCAGGGAAGAAATGAAGGGCAACTGATATACGGGACTGGGCACCAGGCACAGAGAGAAAAATCACAGAGCATGTCGGTCAGGTCAGAAGCACTGGGTCAGGATGAAATGCAATAGAATATTTGCTGCATTTAAATGTCTTCAGACAAGAGTCAGATAAATGGTAAATTAAGAAAGGGAAATCTACTATTCATAGTAACCAGTATAAAATGCTTAAGCATGATATTTAGAAGTACATTGTCAATTCCAAACCAATCAGTTCAGAAATTAAAGTAATTGTTTTGAGGTAAAAGAAAATAGGAAGGAATGAGGATTTGGAGAGATTATCTTTTTTTTTTTTCCCCCCAAGTAAGAAAACTTGTGAAGTTCTTTGACTCTTTAAACCAGCGGTTCTCAACTGGGGAGACTTTTGCCATCCCTCCCTCCTGGAACATACGGCAACGTGTGAAGGCATTTTTGGTTGTCATAAGGAGGGGAGGGACTGAGGCTGGAAATCCAAGGATGGGGCTAAACATGCTACAATGCATAGGACAGGACCTCACAGGAACTATCCAGCCAGAACTGTCAATAGTGCTGAGACTGAGAAACCCTGCTTTAAACTGAGTACATGTGTGAAGTTGGTAAAAAGAAAACTTGCATACAAAACACAAATATACACAAAAAGTAGGTTAAAAAATATGGCAAAATTTAAGTTTAAAAAAGTTTTTTGGGGAGACAAGGTCTTGCTCTATTGCCCAGGCTAGAGTGCTATGGCGTCAGCCTAGTTCACAGCAACCTCAGACTCTGGGTTCAAGCAATCCTCCTGCCTTGGCCTTCCAATTAGCTGCGACTACAGTAGTTTGTCACTATGTCTGGCTAATTTTTCTATTTTTTTTTTTTTTTTTTGTAGAGATGGGGTCTCCCTCTTGTTCAGGCTGGTATCAAACTCCTTACCTCAAGTGATCCTCCTAGCTCAGCCTCCCAGAGTGCTAAGATAATATGCATGAGTCACTACAACCAGCCTAAAAAAATTCTTGAGATAAAAATCAGAATGAATATTTGTATTATAGAACTTAAAATAGGAATATAATGAATCCAAGAGAACGAAAGAGGCACTCAGAATTTAAGGCTAAGTTTTACTAAAATCTTCTAATAAAAACTTCAGCTCTTTCAGAGAAAACCTGAAATTTTCAAAGTCCAAACTTTAAGTCTAAAAATAAAAGTGGAAAAAGCAGCTGGGTGAGTGAAATAAGCAAGTTATGAACAATGATAAATTATCCAACATCGAGAACAAAAAAGAAATTCAAGTATTTCCAAAGTTGAGTAAAGAAGTTTATGTTTTCCATTAGTTTATTGGTTTTTTTAAATTATTAATGTGCCATAAGGAGGAAGGGCCCAACAAACCGTGAAACTTGTTAGCATGCTTCCGATGTCCAAGGTTAAACAACTTCATTAACAAGCCCAGGGAAATGATCCAAAGATACTTCAATGCAGATGACATCTGGATTAATTTGAAAGTCTTTTCCAATTATTTTTCTAATTATAACAGTCTTTGTCATTTTTAAAAAAGAGCATAATGTTAAACAACAGTAATCCAAAAAACACGTATGAAGAAAAGATCATAGCTGGGAAGAAGTCCTCTTGGGAGAAGGAGGAGGGGAAAAGAGAAGTTCTCTTACTTTATTCCTCTAAGAGCTACATAAATAATCTCTACACAAAGTTCTTGTTATAGTTTGTAGAAATAAAAGTAATCAGAATAAAGTTATGGAAAACCACCTCAAGTATACATTTTTAATCCAATGTTTTTAATCCTTGTTAATGGACATGGCACATTAAGACCAGCATGCCTGATCACTGATTTCTGAATAAAAAAAGATGAAGGCTGTAGTGAGAAACAATTATCCTAAATTTTTAAAAAATAAAACAGTTATTTCATTTATACAGTCTAAGATATATAAACAATCAGCAAATACAAGAAATCCATTGCTAACCTACTAGAACCCAAGGCAAGCCAAAGAGATCAGGTGTACTAGAGACGTGTATGTTCAGAGTGATCTAAAACATCAGTCAATATTTAAGCCCTCCAAAGAATATTAAAGACATATACAGTTACGTAGTAAACAGAAATGTTCTCCCAAAGTTCAAGAGGTACTCTCTTGAGCTAAAGGAGGAGACTTTTCCACATATACTTCATTAAAAGTAGCTTAACCAAATCTTAACACTAAAGAGAAAATGCCAAAGGGCATTAGATTGCACCAAACCTGCCAGGGAGATAGGATTAAACTGACCATATTTTGAAAGTGCAAAACCCATCTTGGGTCACAAGGATTCCTTAATAAAATCTTATTTTCAGTGTTAAGAATAGTACCTTGGCAGCTAGAACAAGTGAATTTTTTTACTGAAAGCAAACAGTTCATTGCCTTCTTGCTAGCATTAAGAGACATCTAATATGTCCATTGCTCTTCCTTAAGTTTTCCTTAACAAAAAATACATTTTACAAGTCTTTAGGAACAAGTGAGCAAATGATTATAAACGCATGAGGGACTTCCCAAAGTAGTTAAGGTTGTCAACAATTGAAATATGAGAAGCTTACCGTTTTGCCTCTAGCTCCCTTGGGTCCAGTCTCTCCTGGACTACCAGTATCCCCCATCTCACCCTAAGTAAGTATATTAAAATAAAATGATTATAAAAATAGAATATATATATATATATATAATCACAGAGATATATTTGAGTTTTTAAACTAATTCTAACACAAAGACATTTTTCATATATAATTTTTAACAGTCTAAAGTTGTTTTTCTTTTCATTTACAAAGCTCTCTACATAGCACATTGCATTATTATTGTTTCATTTTTCTGTCTGCCTGACCAAAACATGGGCTCCTTGGAGACATGAACTGTGTCATTTATTCTGTCCTCTGACACTATCACAGGATTTGGTATTTACCAAGGTAAGGGTTTCTAGAAAAAGCAAAAGCCATTAGGTGAGTGATGTTATTGCTGACTTGTTATTGGAAGATGATACAAACTTATTGGTAAGAATGAACCAGGTAAGTCAGACAACTTTGATTTTTGTTCTATTTTACTTTTCTTTGAGCAAAGAAGAGAATACAGATGCTGGAGGGAAGAAATACATTTAAGAAAAACTTAAAAAGATTATCTTTCTGTACCTGTGAGTCAAAGAACAAGAAAAGAAATATTTTTAAATCTTATACTTCTGAACAAATCTGTCTTAAAAATTGAAAAAAAATTGCCTGTTTCTTTTCCCTCTTCTTTCCTCCACAAAGGTAGGACATGTATTTATCATTCACTATTCTTTTATTGATGTGGGATACATTTCATAACCCCAGTGATATTTCTGACTGATCTCTAGTCACTATGATATACACAATACCTTAAGTCCACTTTCTCCAGGGAATCCTTCTTGCCCCTATAATAGACAATAGGGAAGATTAATATATACACACTTCATCCAATTAGGTTTATGTTGTCTTTAATTTTACCTGATGCCTCATTTAGTTTTAGTACTTCTATATCAAGGAAGGGCTGAAATAATTAGAATCTGTATCTCAGTACTTGAGACACTAACTCCATTTTCTAAATTAAGCAATATACTGACTTCATCAAAATATTATGATACTTTTAAGATAAATGGCTAAAAGTATACATCTGAGAAATTATGAATCAGCTCTTCATCTTCTGTATATGTGTTACAGGATACATGGGTCATTACAAAACTTTTGAGATACACAAAAATCAAGAAACATAAATTCTGCGCAGATGAAAACAAATGAAGCCCTCCCAGTAACACCAATAATTGAGCAAACTGAAACCTGCACGGGTGAATTAAAAAGGATACTGTTGACTGTGTTTCTTCGAAGTGAAATAATGGAGCAAAACACAGTCTGTCTCAAAACTTTCATGGTGACCCACATAGATGGTCATTGGACCACATGTCTTTGAAACAGTCTTCTTAGAACGGATTTCAATGGAGAAATCTGGGAAGACTATAGAGTCTATACTTGATAATTTTCAGATCCTCTGTTTATCTTATTTTATTAAAGAGATTCATTAATTCCTATTTGATGAAAAAAATATATCTTATTTAAAATTAAGTTTATTTTCTGATTATTAAAAGTAATAAATGCTCAAACATGTATAAATCAAAAGAATAGAGAGAAAAAGTCATCCAAATCTTACTACCCAGAACAATAGAACTATTATATGTGTTGTCATATTGCCTTTTAGTTTTTTAAAATAAATTTTAGCACAATCAGCATAAATGTTTTTCTGAGTACATCCTGAATTTTTACTCAACGTTATCACATAAAAGTTATTTATATAATTACAAATTTCATATATATTCACTTTGTAGGGTAGCTGATAATCTGATGCAATAAACTACTTAATATTTCTCTTCTTATGGGATATTAAGAACTTATAGTTATTAAATATTCTCTATTCTAATGACTACTTTCTCAGGAAATCCTTCTTTAATTGATTTGTTTTTCAAAAAGTTTTAGCTTCTTTTGGTTCTTTATTCTTTCAAACAGCCTTTTACATTATTCCCATTGAGATTTCACTTCAAATTATATTGAATCTTTATAATATTTAAGACTTTCCATCAAGAACTTGGTATGCCTCTCCATTTACTGAAGTTTTCTGCCCCAGTAATTCTTTGTCATAGGTCTCAAAAATTTTTCAGAAATGATATCTTCAACTACATTATGTGTTTGTGGATTCTATAATTATGGTTAAATTGATTAGATGCACTGTTCAGGATGGAACAAGTCAGGCCCTAGCCATATATCACTGCAAGAAAAAAGAAAATTCATTTTTAGGTCTCAATTGTTTCCTTCACCTTAAGCCATCACTTTGTTTTCATCACCAGCACATTCCCCACAGCATTTCGGTAAATCAATTATCAAAATATATTATGTCTAACTGTTCAAGACTGCCTTATTCATTCTTTTTTTTCACTCTTAAATGTGGCAAACAAAACAAGCAACAAATGGAAAATGTCCAGCTTCCAGCGGATGTGACTTACTTTTGCTCCCTTACTTCCAACAATACCATAACCTGGACCGCCATCATCACCCTGTAAACAAAGCAATTAGTTATAAACATTCCAGACTATAGATAAAGGCAGGCTTATTCACAAGAGTTCAGCTTTAAGGTTTGATTAAGGGACAGTAGGAAGCAGGATTCTCTCTGGTGCAGGCTACTGACATGTTGTGATGGCAGTACTAAGGGTAACTGTCAGTAATAGACACAGGCAATGCCAGTCCCTTAGTCTTCTCATCTGTAAAATAAGAATAATAATCATACCCTGGTGTCATAAGGATTAAATGAGACAATATGATATATAAAATAACTTTTCAAAAAGAAGAGATAGTAGGATTACCTCTTTAGATAACATTTGTATTTTATTTGTATTTGTATTTTATTTGTATAAAATACAAATACAATACACACTTTGGTTTGCTAGTATTTTGGTATTTCCAAAAACAGGAATGCCTAAATGCCTGGGCCTTGCTGCTACTGCCTGACCCTCCCAGAGGCCCTGAGCACTGGGGGAAGGATAGGATCTGTTTCTGAGGAAGAGTTTCTGATGGAAGAAAATGCTGGAAGAAGGACCATGAGGATGCTAAAGACAATTTGGCTTTAAGTGCATCCCAGCCACGATTGGTACCCAGGGAAATGCCACCTTGGGAAAGCTGGCCAAGGAACTAATCCAAGATGAAGACAATCTCTCTCTCAATTTCTAGAAAATTATAAAGCTAGAAAGGAATGCTATCCTTAAAACTCTCTTTAGAGAACCACACCAGGTAACTGTTTGAAGTCAAAGATTCCAAGAGCTAGATCAAAAGTAGTGATAAAATGCAAACCGGCAAGCCTCGAGGACCGGAAAAGCCAACAGCTCCTTTTTCTCCTGGATCTCCAGGTTCTCCCTGTGGAACAGAACAATGAAGTATTTTCTTGTTAGATTGTTTTTACAATGGAAATTAGGAATGATGGCATGAATTCAACTGCATTCAAGTGGATTACACACAACAATGGGTTTGTGCCCAGGACCGTGGGTTGCGCAAGTGACAAGAGAAATAGTTACTGTCAGCCAGTGAAGTGTCCTCCACTGAGAACTGAAGTCTCGGTGCCTGATTTATTGTTTAGTACAAGTTGCTGTCTTAGCAGCTCAGTGCCATGAAGATGTCTTACCCCGAGACAAGGAGGAATCTCTGTACTGTTCAAAAATTAACAAAATTGTTTTCCACGATGATTCTTGTAAATCGTCTGGCTGTTGCAAAAACGGTAGATTAATTAATCTAATTTTAAGGTTTTGGCTGTGAATCAAGATGGCCAAGTGAGCAAGACATCCCTGGCAATAGTTTCTGACTTCTGACTAGTAGAACATCTACTGCGGCTTACAAATCAATCTCAGTATTACCTGGAGGAAAGTTCAGCTGCAACTGAAATGAACACATGTTTACAAAGGAAGGTTAATTCCTTTTTTAAAGAATTTAAATTAATTTAAAGGTTAATTTCTTTTTTTATTCAAATAAAAATTTTCATTTTGGAGTAGTTTAGATTTACAGAAGTATTATCAATGTAGTGCAGATAGTTCCTAAACATCCCACATTAACTTGACCCTGTTAATACTACATTAACTAACGTAATTTCATAAGGTACATTTGTCACCACCAAACCAATATTAACTTATTATTATTAACTAAAGCCTATACTTTATTCACATTTCTTTACTTTTACCTAATGTTCTTTTTCTGTTCCAGGATCCCGTCAGGACATCACATGTCCTATCTCCTCAGGCTTGTCTAGATTGGGACAGTTTATTAGACTTTCTCTTTGATAACCTTGACAGTTTTGAGGCGTACGGGGGCAAGTATTTTTCAGAATGCCCCCCCATTTGCAGGTTGCCTGATGTTTTTCTGATGATTAGACCATGTGTATGGGTTTTAGGGAGGAAGACCACAGAGTAAAGTACATTTTCATCACATCATGTTAAGGGGACATATTATCAACATGACTTATGCACTGCCCATGTCAACCTTGATTTGGTTGAGGCCGTGTTGGTCAAGTTTCCTGACTGTCGAGTTACTCTCCGTCCCCCTCCCCCTTTCCATACTGTACTTCTTGAAAGAGTGTGGAAGTGTGTGCAGCCTGCACTGAAGGGGTGGGGAGTGGTTACGCCATTTTTAAGGACAGAAAGGTAACAGTAACTATGAGAAGCACTAATGGACGAGAGTCTACCTGAGCTGAGCTCTGGAGGTGAAAGAGAATAGTATCTTATGAAAGGGAAGCAGGAGGTCATCTGTCCTGATGCCTTCTTTCTGGGCAGGAGTATTCAAACTGTGTCCTAGGGGCACACATACCACAGTCATCCAGCATTCATGTTTAAAAGGAAATTCTTGTACCCCACTGGATTATCAGTCTCTAGTAGTGGAGCCCAACAGTGTACACCATTAAATAAGCTTCTCAGCTGATTCGTGTACATGCTAAAATTGGAGAACATCTGTTTTAAGGAAATGCAACAAGGAAGGCCACATGACTTGCCCAGAGCCATATACTCAGTTAATTGGTAGAGCCAGGCATTGAGCCCAGGATTAATCAAAGGGTTGTCTGCCTCCCTGGGAACTTGAACTTAGTGGGTTGAAGCAGAGGTATGTGTTTGAGGTTTACTCCGGTTAATAACGAGTCTAGAGGGTTCATCAAGCTTGAATTTTCTTTGGGTCACTTACCCCACTCCCTTAACCCCCTTGTTCCTTTTATTAATAGTGATCTTCTTAGGCACAGCTGACCTGCTCATGCCTCTCTCCTTCACACCTCCTGTCCAGATCTAGGGTCCCTCCATCTCTGTCTCCCCTCCCTGGTCCCATCTATCACACCCTGTTGAATGCCTTCATTTCACACGCAATACACACACGTCCATAATGTCTGACAAACACACAACCTGCCCCACTGTGAGAGAAACTTGATTCTCACCAGTGACACCACTCCAGGACCAGAAGGCAGCACTGTCTCTATTGCCAGCTTTCACTGCCTGTGACATGCCTTGGAAATCTCTTCCTTTCACGGTTGATTGTTCTTGTCATCCACAGATCTTATTACATCCTTTAGTTAATTGTCTTTGCAATAGTTAGTGGCTTGACTCCATCACATCAGCCCTTGTTGGCAGCTCTCATTACAAAGCTAACCCTTCTTGTTATGCCCTCAATCTCATCCTCTTTGTCAAGATCTCAAAAGGTGCTCAGCAAGGGTTTTTATGAATAGAGGAAATAAAGGAAGGAAGGAAAAGAAAAAGCAAGAGAGGAAATTAAAGGAAGAATGCAGAGAGGATGAAAGAGAGAAAGGAAACCCTGCCTCAGAATAGCCCTTGTTCCCAGAGATGGCTCAAGCTTTAATTGGGTGTAGCCCTTCATGAGATTATGCTGAGCTGGAATTCCTGACCTCATCCAGGTCCACACCCACGTCCTTAGAGGTTTCTGGCTCTCTAAGAATCAAGCCAGCGTTTAGGGGGAAGGAGATATATTCCCCCTCGTGTTGAAAGGGCTCTGGCTAATATAAGCAGTCATGGTTCTCTTGAGCAGAAAAAGCTCAGCTTTGTTGGGTATAAAGAATGTGACCTACTTTATTTCCTTGGCTTCCCAAAGGACCTTGATTCCCTGCTTCTCCTCCGGGTCCTGGAGGCCCCTGAAACAAAAAAGAATTGCACATATAGCAAAACAGAAAGCTACTTCCCTTCAAACCCTTTGTGTCTCTTCTAAGAGGAAAATGAACCACAGATGGGAGACTTATGGCTGTCTTGACTCCTGATCTGGAAAAAAGTATCACAGCTGTCAAATAAGCCTAGTAAATAAAATAAAATTAATAAAGTAATTCATTCCAGATGTTGCCTTAAGGATTGTGGTTCCTTGTGAGTCTTCCAAAGAGATTCAGGTTCATACTGTTTTGCTTTTGGTGCAGATGTTACTAAAATGTGTAACGTTTAAAGGCATTTCAAATGACATTTGCCTTACTTGAACTATATTCTTACTGATCCCTTGCTTTGGTAGAAAACATTTTTTTAAGGTAAATTTGTCTTTATAGTCAAATAATATAATGTGTACATTAAAAAGTTCAAGAAACTCCACTGAAAACAATTAGCATTAATAACAAATACAATTAGGTAGTATAAGAGAAATATTCTAAAACAGTTTTCTGTTTCCTGATAAATTAGAAAAGTATTATGTAAATGAATTCCCTTTACCAAAAGACAAAAATTGTAAAATGCTTAGAATGAATTTAACAGGAAAGATATAAAGACCCATAGAAAGAAAGCTTTATGATCTTTCTGAAGAACATAATAACAAAACTTAAAGAGATGGATAAATATAACACATATCTATATGGAAAAAATCAATTACATATCACTGAAATCCTTGTAACATTTTAGAAAGCACGTTTTACCAGAACATTTTTAGACTGAACATTTAAAACAAATCTCACCTCAGAGACAATGCAACCACTTTTCTCTGTTACTAACACTAGGGATCAGATTTTTTCTTTGGGATATCCAAACATATGGCAAGAGAAACCTCTGCTGGTAAAATTGTTTACAGGTATTTATAAGTAATACCAATTCCAGTGAATTGAAGTCCTTGCCACATTTTTTTTGGTCATGGTTGGTGTAATTTAAAAATAAACAAAGCAACCTGTGTAATAAACATGATACTTAGCAAATTTACTTTGTTCAGAACAAAAAATAATTGTGTTACATTACCATTTTTATCTTTTAAAAATTAAACACACAATCAATGTTCATTCCTAATGCACTGTTGAACAATGAACTCGTTGCTAAGGAAGATAGTAAGATTTCCATAATCCCCAAGTTTTCTCCCTCTCTTCTTCATCTTAAAAGAAAGGTCTCAATCTCTTTACTCTCCATAGATAGCTCTCAACCTATTCCCTTCTAACTTTTCACTTCCACCACCAAACTTTTCACTTTCACTTCCACCACCACATGGAGCTCACTCCCACAGCCTTCATGTTCAATCTGGTTGATATCTTTCTGTCCTCACCTTGTGTTTGATCATGTGTTCTTTGACACGTTCCCTTAGCTTCTGAAACACCAAGTTACAAGGGTCTTGATCCCTTCCCAGTCTCTTTTCATTAACCTTTAAGGTTTACTTTCTTCTGTCTGACTCATAAACCTCCATGTGTCTTAAGCCTTTATCCTCTAACTTAATTTTTCTCCCTTTGTCCCCTCTTCCCAAGTGCCCTGCCCAGATTCACATATCATATCCATACAATGTCTCTTAAATATGTGGATCTCTAGTCCCAATCACTCAGCTGAATACTAGACCTATATATTAAAAAGCTTGTTGGAGATCCCACAGGAATTATCAAAAATAATATCTTAGTTTCCATTTTTATCTTTTAAAATAATGAACCATGATCTTAGTTTCATATTCTTTTGATTAAGAAATTATATCACCCTTTACTCTCCCTGAAACCCAAGCCAGAAATCTAGGAATCACCCTACACTATCTTTCTAGTTCACCGCCCCAAACCACTCACCTACAAGGCCCACAGAATCTGTCCACTTTCTATACCCACCCCCTGCCCCCATTGCCATCACTTACCTTAGGGCTTAATCCTTCCTAAATTCCTGGCTTCTCTGACCGCAGCCTGGCCTTTCTCTACTCCATTTTCTACCCTTTTTTCAGAGCTATTTAAAATGTCAGGCAGATGCTGGCACATTCTTGTCTGAAATTCTGAATTCTGAATAGCTTTCAGAATAAAGCTTAAGGTCTGCCTAATATGTAAAATCTCTCAATTTTGGTATTGCTTACTGCTGTAGCCTCATCTTCTGTGACTACTCCAATCACTCCATGTTCATGAAACCATCTGAGTCATCAAATGTTTATCCTAGTAAGTTTTACCCTTAGCTGATCCATTTCCCTCTTTAGGAAGAGGTACAGAGTACAGAGATACTTCTGAAAACCTTACATTTAGTATCACTGTTTCAGGAAGAATACCCGAAGCCCTTGGCTGTGTTGGGTCTCACGCTAGTTCCACAGATTCCTTTACTCTGTATATAATTATTAATTTATTTTTCTTTCTTGCTCATTAGAGACTAGACTATATATTTCATGAGGAAGGAGCATATCCTATCAACTTCATTATCTCTGGACCATGATACCTAGACCCCATCAATCCATCCACTTATTTATCCAGATACCTAACCATGAATGATTCCCAAGAGGGATGAAGCAGCGGGTTTAACTTTTTGGTTTCCATATGGAATTTTTATGTACTTCACAGAGAAAGGAAATGGAGAAATTCTCATTGTCCTTGACAAGAAGTCATAAATTGGAAGTTTTGCCTAGGAGACGACTGTTCATGCTTTCTTCAGATATAATGAACCCTATGAAATGGAGATTTGTGGGAGATTATTTCATGAGTAATTACCCTAAGCACACACAAGCACAATGAGAGTCTGCCCTGTTTTAAAAGCCTCCAAAACAAAAGATGTCTGGGAAAAATAAATAGTTAAATACCTACAGGGCCTTGTCAACAGAAAATCAGAAAACAGAATGCTGGTTCCTATGCAGGGTCCCTCAAGGTACCAAACTGAAGTTTGTAGCTGATTCAATGGGGCTCAAGCTTAGTGATAGTTACCCAAATAAATTACCTACTCAAATACTACTGGTTGGATAAGGGATCATGCTGGTGGTTTCTAAAGAAAAAATAAGTTTCCTATTGTTTTCAATATATCAAAGCGTAAAAGAGTTTCCTTATTTAACTTGAGTTCAAGAACATGTATGGAATATAAAAAGAAGCTTAGGGCATTTAAAGGGGAAAGGCATTAGCTAGAGGTCAAATCTTCATCAGCTTTGTTGTAATGGTTGCCTTTTATTGAGCATTTATTCTGTGCAAGGTACTGTGTTAAGTGGTAAACAGATACAGTCTTTAATTCTAACAATACAAGTAAGAGACATATGAAAACCATTTACCAAATGAAAAGCAAATTCCTAAAGAATTTACCTCCAAATCACTCAGTTAATGAGAAAATGAGAAAATGACATTGCGAATAAACCCAATTCTGTATATTTTCTGTCTACTGTTCTGAGGCCATTTATATGAAATAGGATTGCTAAATTCTTACCATCCATGTACCAGCCCAGACTAGAGTTTTAAAATGTGACTCTTGGAACTTCATGCAGGCCAGAAGGCCAGGGCCAAATCCACTCTCCAACATGGGGACTTGGGCAGGGGACTAGCTCATATTAAGAGTTTACCATTGAGCTTTTGACAATCACAACTGCTTCAGTATTAAGTAAGGGTAGAAAAGAGGTGTTTAGAGGTTAAGGTTAAAAAAAAAAAATGTCTTTAGCATCTTATCAGAATGGATTGCACTGGGAGTTCAGGATTAATGGTGGGGCATTGCCCAGGACACCTTGACTTTAGATGGGATAAGGTAGGGCAAGTACAAGAGATACAGGTTCTTCTCACATTTAAAAGGCATCCTTGTCATGTCTTAGGTATTATCTGTTTAAGGGAAAATTTTCCAGACACAACTGATAAACATCAAACTGGGAAGAAACAAGGAGATTAAACTCAGCTTCTGTAAGAGTTAGATAGGAGCTAAGTGTGAGAAAATAGAAAGCAAGAGGCCATGAATTGGTGGGCTAATGTAAGAACAAATGCCAAAGCATCTGAGATGTCAATTTTGACAGTGCTAGTCCTTTGCTTTATCTTTTAACTCTTTTCCATGCATACAACCATATCAGACCATTTATGGCTCCCCAAACTCACCTTGACAGTTCTCTATATTCAAAGTTAGGAATCAAAGGTACGAACCAAACCTACACAATCTGGCTCCAGAATCTATACCCTTTACCACTATGCCATGCTTTGTAAAAACAACAGAAATTCTACTTTGTACTCCAAATTTGCATTGAACATTTCCAATATTTCTTGATATTGAGTGATTATTTCACTAAGAAAGCATAAGTATTTAAAGAATGATTACAGCTTCAATTAGAATTAGTGTCTTTATATCTAATTTTCCATTGTTTTTCTAGGCATTGGTCAAATTAGGATAGGATCTTAAGATAAATCAAACAAAGAGGGAATATAGGAAGGTATAAAAGAATAACTGTTCCTTTCAAAGTCCTTAATTCCTTTTCCTTGTGCCATAGTCCATATTCTTTTAGATCATAGCCACATACATACTTGGCTGAATTAGCACACATCTGATTTTGCAGAACAGAATGCCATAACATTGCATATGTTAATTAACTTTCAGAACACTGTCAACAGAAATAACATCCCTTTTACAAATGTATATTCTAAGAAAAGCTTTAAAGTCTTAGAAAACACTCATGTTATTCCATTCCAGTGGCTGATTTTTCTATGCTATAAAACAGTATGGTACTATGGTAGTGGATTTATAGAGCCAGTAAAGAAAAACACTCTCTTGTACATGTGATTATGTTTGTCTCTGTGGTTTTCTCTTGGAAACAGCAAATTTGAGACCTCATTAATCATGTCTCAAACATAAAAATTTTCACACATCTTTGAAACAGCATTTTCACTGTGTTGACAAGAGTATTTCAAGAAAAGCACTCAAAGAAAACCATGTTTTTTAGCCAGAAAATGGAAGAATTAGATGAGTGAAGTGGTACCTTTTGGCTAACTCTGGCAATGCCAAGAGATTCAATGATTTATGACTATGACCAATCTTGCCACAGCAAAATTAAAGAGGACTCATTCACAGGGGTGCCCTACAAAGCAACTGAATAACTTACTTGAATAACAGCCTTTGAGATACAATTTTGGATTTTTTTTTTGAGACAGAGTCTCACTCTGTTACTCCAGACTACAGTTCCATGGCATCACCCTAGCTCACAGCAACCTCAAACTCCTGGTTTCAAGTAATCCTCCTGCCTTAGCCTCCAGAGTAGCTGGGACTACAGGTACCTGCTGCAGAGCCCAGATAGTTTTTCTGCTTTCAGTAGGGACAGGATCTCATTCTCACTCAGGCTAGTCTTGAACTCCTGAGCTCAAGGGATTCTCCCACCTTGGTCTCCCAGAGTGCTAGGAGTATAAGTGTAAGCCATTGCACCTGGACCAATTTTGGATTCTAGAGCAAGGGAAATACCAAGACCTTTGAATTGCAGCCCATCTATAGTTGATCTTAGTCAAAAGGCTGAGAAGTAATTGATTGTAACCCATCTACATCCCAATATTTTATATAAGCAGATGAGATGATCACCTAATATATGTTTTTCTTGGCATTCACCATTTTCTTTTTTATCTCAATTTGTGGTGTGCCAACAAGCTTTTAATGGTTCAAGAATATGAATGCAAAATAGTTATTTTCATCAGTTTAGTTCTACCATGAAATTTTAAAGTTTTCATGCTTTTTGAAAGAGCACCTTCATTAAAATAGGGAACAAATATCTTCATGAGCAATCATTAAGATGCTTAAAATAGTGTCATGAGATACAAGCCTGAGAAAATAGTCTTAAATTTTCTGATAAGCACAACCTCTTAAGTGTTGGGCCACTGCCCCGTTTAACTTAATCAACAAAAGTAATGAATTCCTTTTATCCTAGTGTTAGTGGACAGCACAACTCCCAACAGTGTCTCATTCATTCATTTACTGTCTGATGCACTGTACAAATACGTCTTGAATTCTACTCTGTGTCAGGTACTGCTGTTGTGAGCTCAGGGGATATGGTGTAAACAAGACAAAGTCTTGGCCTTCATGGAGCCCACAATTTAGAAAGGTAGGTATATAGCTAAATGAATAAACATATACTATGATAGAAGGTGGGCAAGGGCCAGATCATGTGGGGTTATGCTACTCAGTGGGTGGGCTGGAGACTAGAAGCATCAGCATCACCCAGGAACACTTTAAAAGTGCAAAACCTCAGGCCCCAGTCCAGACCTACTGAATCAGTATCTGCACTTTAACAAGTTCTCTAGGGAATTCTTAATTGTGAAACTGGAGAAATGCTGATGTTCAGCAGTCATTCCCAGCCCGACTATGTATTAGAATTACCAGGGAAGAAGTTAAAACTACTGATATCTGGCCCCACTTCCAGAGATTCAGTTTAAGTGTTCTGGTGAAGACAGACTATTTCAGTCTCCTAGGAGATCCTCATATGCAAGTTTGAGGACCACTAAAGTATGCTGCATTCTGGGGGAGATGGGAAAGCCCCAAGAGAATGGAGATCATGGGAGTGATGTGACTGGTTTACACAGAAGAAAAAGTCTTAACCTCAGCTGAGCAAAGAGGACTAGACCTTCTCCCTCTGTGTCTGGCAGAGTGACAGCCGGCTGTATAAGATGGAGACCAGCATGTGATGTGGCTGCCTAATACAGTCACACCTCATACAGCCACATAATACACCTAAAGTCAAACCTAATACACTTTCCTCATTCATAGGCAGTAAATAATGCCATATCCAGGGAAGAAATCAAAAAGACATTCATATGAGAGCCAAGATCAAAGTCAGATGCGGTCACTCTAATTACTTACCTGGGGTCCTTTAATTCCCAGGGCTCCTTTTTCTCCTTTCATGCCAACCTCTCCTCTTGGGCCCTAAGTATATAGAATTAAAGTATTATTTTCTCCCTGAAAGAGAACACTTGAAAACTAACCTGAATATTGAAAGTATAAATATTAAGTGAGTAAGACAGACAGATATTGGAAACAGAGCTCCAATCACACCTTTGCTTCTGTCCTGGTCAAACCCTCCCTCATCCACATGGGAATGTGAATCTCCAATGTGAAATTTAGGTGCTCAAGCATTGATAGCCAAAGAAACTGGGACTTGAAAAAATACCGAGCATTTGAACCTTTCCGTACTTCTAATTATCTGAAGCAGTTTCACACTCTCACTCTCTGAATTTCCTATTCTTAAATTACAGAAATCTGAAACCAAAACATTCAAATGAATTTTCTATTCAATGTTCACACTGAAGACTGGTAATAAACAAGATGTAGCACATGGTAGGTTGAAATTTGGATATTTCTACTTCTAGAATATATATTGTCTATAAGCTAGGGTTTCCATATTTAGAAAAACCTTCATGCTGTGTTTGGTTCTTCCATCTCCTTTTAAATTATGTGATAAAAAAAAGTAAGGGTCTATGAAATAGAAGAAGAGATGCTTAGTGTGAAATAAAGCCACTCAATCTACTGAAATGTTTCCGCATAACCCCAGTGCCAACTATTTCTCACTTGCAGGTAAGAAAAGTGAGCTTTCCTTAGCTGGCAAGTAATAACAAAGAAAAGCAATCGATCCAGAAAGAGATGCAGGTCTGAGGGGAAGGCTGTTTACTACCCGGAAATCTTGGCAAAATGTGGAGAACGTTTCTCTTCTGACGTTTAAGAATATTTTGCCCAACTTCCATGCACCAAGCTGCCAACATATAATACGTCCATTTTCTTAAACTATGTATATTAAAACCTTGAATAATAATGGGACCATTGATTATCCTACATTTCCCAAATAGTATATCTATTTCCCAAAATTCCAAAACTAAGTTGAAAATACGCAGTAGAGCCAAAACTTTCCAATATTTTTGTGGTCAGACTTCCTTTCCCTTCTCATATTACTTTAGGCTATGGTTTGGCACATGCTTCCTTTCCCTTCATGTGATCAGTGCAAAGAGCCAGTTACAACCTGTTCTTTGCAAAGGAAAACATCCTACAGGCAGCTCCCTGGAGAAGAGAGCTGGAAAGGACAGGCTGAGTGTCACACTGTAGATCACCCTGCTGAAGACTCCAGCTGTCTTTCGAGTAATTCTTTCCTAAGAGTAGAGCCAATTTTTCTACATCATGGGCATCCAGATATGTAACACTGAGCTATTACTGTTCTAAATTGACCACAATTCCAAGATTTGAGGCTCAACATTTTCCCTGGCTCAAGGTCTCCCTGGAATGGTCTCCTTACCCTGAACCAAACTCATAGGGCCCACTGCCCAGGACACTCATTCTTACCTCCTAACTGGGACAAAACTTAGACAAAGGAGGCCAAGTGCTGCAGAAGGCCAGACTGTGTTCCTTTCTTACTTTACTACCCTGAAAACTTTAAACATCTGACATTCTGTAAGGGGAGCTTGTGGGTTTCCATGAAGGCTTCAGATTCTCCCACCCCCAGATTCTTCTTTATGTTCTCACACCCTCATTGGTCTTGATATGTACCTGAGGGCCCTTAAGTCCCGGTGAACCTTCAAGTCCATCTGGGCCTGGAATGCCTGTTTTTCCCTATGGTGTGAAAGAATCAACCTGTTAACATTGATTTTTTAAAATAATTTTGTATCTTATGTCGACAGTTATATTTTTTTCAGTCAGAATTACAATGTAGGATTTTTGTAAAAAATGTGAAAAATAAAGGCAAATACAAAATCTATAATTTCATCAAGCAAAGATAACCCCAGCTAGTTTGTTGATCTATTTCCTTCCAGTCTTTTTGTATATGCATAGGTACACGCATGCATGCACACTCCCCCTTTCTTTTGCTATAAAACTTTTCACTTTGGGTGTTTTTCAGAAACAAGGTCCCAGTAGTATGATCACAATTCACTGTACCCTGATTTCTGCGCTGAAGTGATCCTCCTGCCTTAGCCTCCTGGAACTATAGGTGTGCACTATGACACCCAGCTACTGTTTTGCTGTTTGCATGGACAGGGTTTTGCTATGCTGCTCCCAAGGCTGGTCTTGAACTCCTGGACTCACGTGATCCTCCCACCACAGCCTCCAAATGTGCTGGAATTATAGGTTGAGACATCATGCCTGGCTTCTTTTTTTTTTTTTTTTTTTTTGAGACAGAGCTTCAAGCTGTTGCCCTGGGTAGAGTGTCGTGGCATCACAGCTCACAGTAACCTCCAACTCCTGGGCTCAAGCAATTTTCCTGCCTCTGCCTCCCAAGTAGCTGGGACTATAGGAGCCCACCACAACGCCTGGCTATTTTTGGTTGCAGCCATCATTGTTGTTTGGAAGGCCCTAGCTGGATTCGAACCTGCCAGCTCAGGTGTATGTGGCTGGCACCTTAGCTGCTTGAGCTACAGGCACCGAGCCAATGACTGGTTTCTATATAATTTGTATTATCTCAAACTTGGATATGTGGCCTGAAAACTCAAAATGTACTTCATAGTTTCTTTAGACATCTCCAGGCATCTTATTATATTTACATTAAAATAAGTTATAATCTAGGGATCAAAAGTTGAACATTCTGTTCACATTGTTCTTGGATTCTGCCACAATAAGAATCCCTAAAACAGTAAGAAAGAATTGAAGTTTAATTTAGGCAACTATTAAAATAGCCTAAGTTTATACCTCAGTTGGTACATAGCTGAATGTGATTACATGTTTACTAATACCTTTTTTGTAGAACTCAGAAAGAAAAAATTTCTTAAAATCTTTGTCTCCAATCTCATTTCATTTTATCACGCCATTTTTCTGAGTTGGTTCTCCTTTTTGTTGAAGTCTAATCTTGAAGAGTGCAATAGGCTGAATGTGTGTGTTTCTTCAAAATTAATGTTGAAACTTAATCCCCCATGCAATATTATTAAGGGGCGGGGCTTTTGGACAGGGATTAGGTGCCTTTATAGAGAAGCTCGAGGAAACATTTGGCCTCTTCCACCATGCCTAGGCGCAGCAAGGCAGCACCATTTCTGAGCAGTGTCTCACCAGATGCTGAAGCTATTGATCCCCTAATCTTGGATTTCCCAGCCTATAAAACTGTGGGATATACAAATTCTGTTGTTTATAAGTTAACCCGCTTGAGGTATTTTGTTTTATTAGCATGACTGGGCCAAGACACAGAGAGAGAGAGAGTGTGGGTGTGGGTATTGGAGGGTGGGGTGATGTCTGTGGATGGTAAGCCCTTTGTGTCTAAAAGTGTTTACAACGTTTATTAAGGTATAAAATTCCAAGCTAACAGTTATTTTTCCTCTGTACTTTCAAGATACTACTCTGTTCTCTGGTATGTATTATCGTTAAACAGAAGTCTGCTGAAATCTAATTTATCATTCTTTTCTTGAGGAAAACTGGTAATATTTGAGATGCTTTCTATCTTTAACGTTATGGAATTTCACCGCGTGCCATTGAGAATGGACTTATTATTTATCCTCAATGTATTTTTAAAATGAGGATGTGTATTATATAAAAATTTAAGTCACAACTGCTCTTTCACGGAACATGTACAATGTATCACAAACGTGCAAAGCAGACTGAACGTGGTTTTTGGTTTAACCAAATGTTTGAACCAAATGCTGAGAATATCCAATTGGCATTAAAGTTTTATTGTATTCTCCTGGTTTATATGGGGTTTTATGCCATGGTAGGTAAGGTTTTAAAGTTCATGGAACAAAAATCTAAAAGAAAGGTTACTCACTAAAGAAAGGTTACAAACTCTAGAGTTCATACTTAAAAGATAAACAAAGTTGAATTTAATAATAATTGGGGTAAGCACTGTCTCTGATCATTAATTTTTACAGTTTTTAATTTAAGTTTCATTTTCTTCAAAGATCTGAATTCTTGAAATTATAGTCTAATTTTTAAAAATATTTTATTCCATAATGAATATAATAAAAAAGCAACATAAGTTTAAGCTTGGGGGAGATTTGACAGCACCTTTATTCTAGCTCCTTGATTGAACATAGAATACTTACCATTTGGAGGTTAGGAAAAAAATCACCATACCTGTGGACCTGTATGTCCCCTTCGGCCGTGAGCAGCCTAAAATAGAAGGAAAAGGCAGACAGTATTAATTCAGAAATACTTTTTATATTTGATTTAAAGTAAGAATGGATACCTTAAGGCACTGAGCTAAAAAGTTTCCATATTGTAAAAGCAAAATGTTGCCAACTCTGAATTTTTATTCCAGGGCAATTGAATATTTGTCTCCTTGAAATAATGGGCAATTGAAATCTACAGATACTTATGTGAACAGATTGTGGTCAATAATTCATTCTTCACTAAACTTTTACTAGAGCTGTTTACAAGCTGCAAAATTGACTGATTTGAACTTTATTTCTTTTAGCTTTGCCTAAGATCTACCACAGAAGTCAGAAATCAGAAGTGGACTAGCCAAAAGGCAGGAGGCCAGAGGTAAAACTGGGAGAACTGACTCCAGAAATCTTATTATAGGTTAAGTTCTGAAATTAAAGATAGCCAAGCTAATTTTGTTTTTAAAAAGCTAAGTAATGTACATACCTATCAGAAACAAAAGAATTATCTCAAGCATTCTGAAGTTACTCAATTCAATATACTAGTAAAACATTCATCAGAACAAAGGTGTTAGACAGTCAAGCGGATTTTTCTGCTATACTCAAATGTTAGTGCCGCTCTAGGTATATTCCAGATCCATATTTCACAGATCTGGCAATAAAAAGACAATGACATTGCATTGTCTAATTTAGGATCAGTCAGTAGGTTATAGAAAGACTAAAACCCAGGATTTGCAAAATGCAATAAAATCAGACAACATTGTCTTGAGGGAAATTGAGGTGTTCTGAGAGACCAGTATTCCAAACTTTAAATTCTGCTAATCATATTTCATTCAAAACCTATTGCTATGTAGGAAACAAATTATATATTGGGGGAAATGGTTAGAAGCCTATTTCTTTAAAATACTGCTGAGTCATCTTGAGACGAGAGTCTAATTCCTCTTTTACAGGGAGAAAAGGACGTTGTTTCTACTCTAGCACAAGGGTTTGTCTGCTCTGATTCAATTCACTTCAGTTTTAGTCAGAAAAATATTGACCAAAAAATATCTACCCACAAATCATACTGAATAGGAACCATGGCAATATAAAGATCACACGCACATCCAGAGTCTTTGACCCTTTGACTCAGGGGATCCTCATTCCTTCTATACTGGAGAGGATATAAATATTACAAGTATTTACGAGGCAAAGTATAGAAAATGCCATAAGAAACGGGGAAGACAGAGATATGAGTTTTAAAGAAAGCAATCATATCCAGTTGGCCAAATCAGGAAATCTTCTTGGAGGAAGAGGTCTTTGAGATAAGTTTCAAAGAATGAGTAGGGGTCTTACAGGCAGAGGATGTATAAAGTTTTTCCAGCAGAGGGCACACCTTAGTATTAATAATAAAGTAGAGGAAGGAAAATAGAAAGTTTATTACTATTTCTGCACCAGAGTGTGAGACGAAAGGGAAAATAGCAGGGTTACGAGGCTGACAACAGTAGGCTATAGGGTCCCTACAATATTTAGCAGAAGCCATTTGGGTTCTTGAAGTAGGAAATGTACATGGCCCGGCCCTGGCTGTAGGTGGATACATCTGTTTGTAGTAGGAAAAACTGAATAAAACTTTATATTCAGACAAAACAAAGAGCTTCCAGTATGATAGCATTTAAAGAAGGTGGAACAGACTTCCACATTCAAAAATATTTCCCTAGTTTGCTCTCAACATGTTTGAAACATCATCAATAAACATTTATTCCTTTGTGTCCTCAACTTGATTTGGAAAGGGCTTGATGAAAATGAATTCTTACTACACATATTTATTATGTTTCCTTGGAGAAGCTGGGCTGGGTGGTGGTGAGCAAAACCCAACTCCTGTCCCTGCTCAGGAGTTTATGAGTCTAATGGATGAGACAGACTTTAATCCACCATTCATGCAAATAATGGAAGCATCTTCAGAAGCAGTCGCCTAGCACCTTTGTGATCGGCTACTTGGAATTTAAGCTCCAAATGGAAGTCATGGAAGCAAGATCTTGGGGAAGTGTGAAAGACAGAAAGAAAACAAGGAAATACGGGACATGATTTTAAAATTTTTCCTAAAAATTTTAAGTGTTTCATATGGAAAGGATGAAATCCCAAAATGTATTAATGGCTTCTCAATGACTTGCAGAAGTCTGATAATACATCCAGTCAACTGATTTATCTGTAAAGAGAATGTAAATGGGCACATCAAGGAAGAAAATATACCCAGATAGACCTGACAGGAAGGTGGTCCAGAACAGGATACTTGACCCCAGAGCCTGGCTTACTGGTTATTTACCAGGGCACCCAATTTCTTGAATAAGTGTGGATTGATTTGGGACTGAATCACCAGGAAGGAAGTAGGATATTCTTAATGACGAAACTCATATTAACACTGAGTTTTAATGGCAAGTGATCCCAAAGATACCTGATGGCCCTGGAGCACTTCAGGAGGCCTTTAAAGTAGTGTCAAGAGGGAGGAAAAGGGCAAAGCATAACTAATGCCCCCTGGACTAAATTGGAATGGAGGCTATGCTTTGGTTTGAGGCTACAGTTGCTTCTCATTAACCCTGGCACAAGAATATATTTTAATTTTCAGCAAAGCTTGGTTCAGAAAGAGGCAACCTACCTCATGTTCCCCCAGCACTGCTGCTTTCCAGCCCTGATCCCTTCTCCTTGCCTCCCTCTTCCCCAACCCATTTTAGTCTCCTGGAATGACACTGACAATGGCTTACTGATCCTACAGGTCTGGCCCCCTCCACAGCAGTGGCTTTCAACAGGAGAGGGGGCTCAGCAGCCCCTTCACCAGGAAACATTCAGCAATGTTTGCAGACATTTTTCATTGCCACAAGTTGACAGTGCTACTGGCACCTAGTGGGTAGAAGCCAGGTGTGATGTTAACATCTTATAATGCACAAGACAGCCTCCCACAACAAAGAATGATTTAATCCAAATGCTAATGGTGCTGAGGACAAGACATCCTGCTCTACAACATGATGCTCAGTTCCCTGAGAGGAAAGATTATGTCTTATTTGAGTTTGTAACTAGTAGTTAGTAGAGTATCTGGTATATTGTAGGTGCTCAATAATGTCTGTTGAATACATCAAGGTCAGATGTGGTCAACTGCTCTTCACCTCCCCGCATGCCGCATCCTACCTCACCTGTCCTCCAACCACTTATCCATTCAGCAGAACGTAAGTGCATTTCCATACTTGTTTGTCTCCATTTTAGAGACAAATGGAGACAAAATCTGTACAGATTTCCCTTCCTTCTCAAAAAATAATGACTTTATTGTAAGAATGATACATGTTGATGTTCTAATATTTGAATGCAGAAAATATCCAGAATAAAAATATACATATCATTCCAAATCCTCCATCTAGAAATAACTACCATTAACTTTTTTTTTTATTATTGGGGATTCATTGAGGGTACAAGAAACTGATTGCATTTGCTAGGTAAAGTCCCTCTTACAATTGTGTCTTGCCCCCAAAAGTCAGTCACACACCAAGACCCCACACCCCTCCCTTCCCTTTCTCAGATCTTCCTTTCCTCCACCTCCGCCTTCCCTCCTTCTTTCTCTCCCCTTCCCCCACCATCTCATTAAATGTCATTAATTGTCCTCATATCAAAATTGAATACATAGGATTCATGCTTCTCCATTCTTGTGATGCTGTACTAAGAATAATGTGTTCTACTTCCATCCAGGTTAATACAAAGGCTATAAAGTCTCCATTTTTTAAATGGTTGAATTATATTCCATGGTGTACATATACCACAGCTTGTTAATCCATTCTTGGGTTTAAATTGTGGGTATTTAGGCTGTTTCCACATTTTGGCGATTGTAAATTGAGCTGCAATAAACAGTCTAGTGCAAGTGTCTGTATGATAAATGTATTTTTTTCTTCTGGGTAGATGCCAGTAATGGGATTGCAGGATCAAATGGGAGGTCTAGCTTGAGTTCTTTGCGGGTTCTCCATACTTCCTTCCAAGAAGGGTGTATTAATTTGCAGTCCCACCAGCAGTGTAAGACATTCATGCCAGCATCTGCAGTTTTGAGATTTTGTGATGTGGGTCATTCTCACTGGTGTTAGATGGTATCTCCGGGTGGTTTTGATTTGCATTTCTCTAATAAATACGGATGATGAGCATTTTTTCTATATGTTTGTTAGCCATTCATCTGTCTTCTTTAGAGAAGGTTCTATTCATGTCTCTTGCCCATTGATTTATGGGATTGTTGGCTTTTTTCATGTGGACTAATTTGAGTTCTCTATAATCCTAGTTAATCAAGCTCTTGTCTGATTCAAAATATGCAAATATTCTTTCCCATTGTGTAGGTTGTCTATTTGCTTTGGTTGTTGTCTCCTTAGCTGTACAGAAGCTTTTCAGTTTCATTAAGTCTCATTTGTTTATTTTTGGTGTTATTGCCATGGCAGTCTTCTTCATGAAGTCTTTCCCCAGGCCAATATCTTCCAGTGTTTTTTCTATGCATTCTTTGAGGATTTTTATTATTTCATGCCTTAAATTTAAGTCCTTTATCCAT
Organism: Loris lydekkerianus; assembly: GCA_963574355.1. NCBI lineage: Eukaryota > Metazoa > Chordata > Mammalia > Primates > Lorisidae > Loris > Loris lydekkerianus. Next base: position 28,226 of record CAUYPK010061128.1, read on the forward strand.
CTTGAATCAATTTTTGTGAATGGAGAAAGGTGTGGGTCCAGTTTCAGTCTTTTACATGTGGATATTCAATTCTCCCAATTCCATTTAATGAATAGGGAGTCTTTCCCCCAAGGTATGTTCTTGCTTGGTTTATCAAAAATTAGGTGGTTGTAAGATGTTAGTTTCATTTCCTGGTTTTCTGTTCAATTCCAAATGTCTATATCTCTATTTTTGTGCCAGTACCATGCTGTCTTGACCACTATGGCCTTGTAATACAGCCTAAAATTTGGTATACTGATGCCCCTGGCTTTGTTTTTATTACTAAGAACTGCTTTAGCTTTATGGTGTTTTTTTCTGGTTCCATACAAAATGCAGAATAATTTTTTCCAAGTGTTGAAAGTACAATGTTGGTATTTTAATTGGGATGGCATTGAATCGGGAGATTGTTTTGTGAAGTATAGACATTTTAACAATGTGAAATATCATTAACATTTGTTAATCATGACTCCTGATATCATTTTATGCATTCTTACAGACAGAATTCTAAATAGTGGTGTTGTTGATTAAAAAGAGATCATACTATTCAAGCTATTTTAAGATTAAAATATTACACTTTTACTTGAATAGAAAAATAAAAATAAAACATAATTAGAAATGGTAGATGATAATAGATCTTACATCTCGACATTTTTTTCCTTGCATTGTACCTCAAGCACTACTAGCTTCCTTTCTTTTCTTTCTATTGTCTTGTCAATTCCTTAAACTTTTAAAAAGAGCAATGATGTTTTCTTTGTTTCTTTGAGACTTTGAAAAATTATTTGCCAGAATTCAAATACTTTCTTAAATAATTTCTCTTCTAGTGAGGGTTTACTTGCCCCTTGCTCATGATTTTTCTTTCTCTCTTGCAGTTTCTATATATAGGTCCTGATTAATTATCTAATTAATAATAAAGATTATTAATATTTCTGATCGTTAACCATCTTCGAATAGGCCCACCTGTTTATTGAAAAACTAATGAAGAGGTATAGCTGGAGCTGGGCTAAAAGTTTTGACATATATATGTTATCTCAAACAAGTGGATTATTTCTTTTACCTTTGGGGTGTATCTTCGTCCCACTTTTGACATGTAAGAGATTCAAGGAACTTACATAAAGTCCCTTAAGTCATACTTTCTCTCTGCATTGTGATAGTCATTTTTGCTTCCCTCATTGTTTGCAACCTCCATGGCCTTGGTTGCTAGCTATAGATAATAAAAATGGAATCTTTTTTAGTTTGTCATTCATTCTGCCTCCCCTACTGAGTTGTGTTTCAATAGGCATTTTCTTTGCTCCTCTCAAAATTTACAGGGCCCCTGGATTTTGTTTAGCAGCTCTTTCAAGGTTATGGCAGTTACTTTTAGAGAAATCTGATCCCTGCCTGAGTCTGAGTTGATTTATGTCAGCTGTCCAAATTCTTACTCATTAGAATATGAATTTAGGAATATTTGAACAATATTTGTCATCATTTGTGGCTTGAAATTATGGTAATTCTTTCTCTAGTTTTAATTTCTTTTGTTGTTTTTAGTTAGTTGCACAAAAGAATAGTGTGAAAAACATCTTTACTTTGCCTTATTTAACTAAAAGTTCTACTTTTACTTCTGAATGGCACAGCTGAATCTATAACCCAAAATGGGGACCGTATTTCTTAGGGATAGTGTGGTTTAAATAATATATAGTGATACTGTATTAGCCTCTACAGTCTAGAGGCTATACAAAAATATATTCTCATATGCCAAAATTTCCTGGATAATATTCCTTAAGTTAAAAATATTTTCCAGGAGTATGTAAGCTTGTTACACCCCTTTAGAAAATGAAATGAATAGCAAATGCATTTCTTTATATCTACACGCATTAAAGAGCATTATTAAAACACTTTGCCAGCAATCAAGTTCTGCATATTTTAAACTTAATCACTGTTCTTGTTTCCATTTTCTCTGACTTGTAAAGAACACGGGTGTGTCCCAAGATACAAAAACACTATATGGAAAATAATAGCTGTTACTAGGAACTTCTGCTCAGAAAATACAGTGAGTATTTAAGGCAATATACTAAACTAGTTTTTACTTATGTTTTACTTTAAAGCATTTTCTATTTGGGTTGGGAGTGGAGAAAGTTGGAAAAAGCTAAATAGAGAATGGAAAGAAAAACCTTGTAAGTGAGACAAGATAGGCTGCATTTAGATCCCAATGTAGAGATTTAAGTGTATTTCCTTAAAATTATCTCTTCTCATTGGATGAAGATTTTCTTTTATAATATTTTTGCTTTTCCAAGCAAACACAAAAATGTTATTTTGAAAAACAAAATCAAAATAAGACAAGTAAACAACTAAATAAAAAATAAACCCCCCCCCCCCCCCCAGGACTCCATAAGCAAGGGATCTAATTTTAGTTTCAGATACATCTACAATAGGACTTTCCTCCCACCCCTGAACTTTTCTTAATAGTCATAAAATTTGTCAGAGGAATAGAGTTTGAATTTTAAATGACACCACTGGCAATCTCAGTTAGCACAGTTAGTAGGCCAAACTTTGACCACTTTTCCCCTAGTTGGCTGCTTTTCTGGTTCTCTTTGCCCAGCTCTCTCCCTGCAGCCAACATTTCCCCACTTCAGCTTCAAGGCTTTCTTGAGTCCTTTGCCAGCACTATGTGAGAGTTCTCCTAAGTCAGCTTCCCCAGGGAAGTGGGCCCCAGCAGAACCCCACAATCAGCCATTTTCACCACAATAGAAGCTTCCAGAGCATTGGTTCTCCTTGTCTAGAAGGGATCTTACGGTCTTTCTTCTGGAGCCTGGTGTTCCAGGAGGGCCCGGCCAGCCTCTTCTACCCTATGGAGGAACAGACAGAGGTGTGATGGGAATTACACAGCAGGACACACTTCCCCTTTACCCTCAGCTCGTCCTCCAAGGAGGACTACAAGATGAGCTCATGAGAACAGATGGGCTCATACCAAGGGACCCTTTAGAATGTAGCGTTAACTTCCACTGATTGTAAATCACATTTCTATGTGGGTAATGAGGAACAGCAGAACTTCTTTCATCTGTTCACCACTACTATCTAACTCGTTTTTAGGGGACATGTCTCAGAGTACTCAAATCAAACTATTCCTACTTTATTGCCACAGTGTGAATAACTGGAGCATATTGTGTTAGGTGTGGTACTACTGGTTTGGATTTCTATCTTTGGATTTCTTGTTCTGTTTGGCTAACCTGTCTAGATTAACAATGTACTAGAAATAAAATCTCATAATGTAAACAAGTCTTCCCAACATACAGAAGTATACGATAGGTTATGAGGTGGTAGGATCAGTCATTAAATCCCCACCTTAACCTTTTAAAGTAGGCCATTCAACTTATTTTGGAGATGAGAAAATTGAAGTGTATAGAAAGTGGCTCAAGGTCACAGAGTTGGTAAGGGACAGACCATAGGGCAAGGCCTTGGCCTGTCCAAAGCAAACTGCTTTCCACCTTCTTCCTTAGGTAGAGACATGGAGGGAACTTTCTCATCAAGAAGATCCAGAGACATACATTTTCCAGATAACTATTTTTTTTTTAAATCCTGAAAAATAAGTTAAAATGACCAAATTGTGACTTGTAAAATTTTATGAGATTAATCCCAAGAGATTTTCCATGATGATCTGCACCATAAAGAACTATCATCTTATTATTTTTATCATGTGCTATTAGTAGTATCTCTTTAGAATATGTGTCTTCAGGATACTGGGCAATAAATAGTAAAGATCTTTTTGCTCCTAAAAATAGTTTCTCTGTACCATACATATTTACTCTGGTTCCAAATTTTTCCATTAGGCATTTCGTATTCTGTCACTAAGAACTTCAGTCTCACCATTGTAGCTGGTATACACTGTCATTTTACAAGCTTACTCTCAAATGCCCCTATAATTACTTGTCTTCCAGGTTCTCCTTTCAAACCCTTGGGTCCTTCTATGCTGTTATCAAATCCAGGAACTCCCTAAAAAGATAGAAAATAAAGAGAAAAATGAACAGATTTGAATGTTTTTTCTTAAACATGTAACTTACAGAATGAGTTTTTTAGCTATTCCTCAAAAAGTTGACAAGAGAAGTCTAACCCAGTTGAAAGCAGAAATAGGTTACAATTACAAATAGCTTACAAGTTTTTTCTTTTCCTCCTATTTTGGACATTATTAGAGACTTGAAACTTTGAGTGTGTGGAGAGAAGGCGCAGAACTTGCCATAGACAGCACAGCCAAGGGAAACAAGGGTGATTTGACTTGTGTGCACAACTCTTATCCTGGCTTGAAGCATAAAATCCTAAGACCCCAGCAGACTGAACAGACCCCCATTGGCAAAGGAGACTTTAGAAAACTTTAAAAACTGTTTCCTGGCCATGACAAGTCCAGGAGATTGGTCACACCTCAATGGACCCCTGGCCGTGGAAAAACAGGAAAAACAAAGAGTAGATTTACTTCCCCACCCCCACTGACCACAACCAATCATCTGAGGCTGCAGCCAACCCCTCTTCCCCCTTTAAGTAGTTTCAACATAACAGCTGACCAGTTTCATAACACATTCCTTCCCCCAAAATGACCACTGACTACAGACTGGTTCTTTCTGGTCTATGTCTTGAGTTTCACCTTTTGACAAATTAGACTGCATTTTAATGTTTAAGTGTCCCCTCCAAAGCAAACATGGGATGTAAGATGCATGTTTGCTTACCACGCATGCACGTGATCTTCCTTAATGAACGTTCATAGGCGTTCCCATAACCTGTTAAATACGTATGTTTACCGAACCCATTCAGCATAGATTCCTATTCCACTCTTCCTCCTTCAGAATGCCTGTTTCCCAGCCTATAGGTTGCAATTCTTCTAATAAATTAAGCTTTCCTTTTTAATTTACAGATCTTGTGATTTTTTAAAGTCAATAGGAAGTACCCCCTTCTTATTATTGCTACCCCTTCTCTTAACTTTCCTTCTTGTTTCTTGGAACCTGGGCACGTTTATACTTGAAAATGGGTATAGTAGGCATTGGGAGAAGGCAGGTGTTTGTAATGGAGCCTACTACAACAATGTAAACACACTGGGCAAGGCTGAAGACTGTACCTGCCACCCACGCCCTCCTTCTCTTCCTGGACACATGGATGCTTCCAGACACTAACCCCATATGCTCATCTCTACTTTTATGGTTTTCAGAAAATCCTTGAATCTTGAGTTTTCCCCAATATTAATGCAAATGTTCCATCAGGAACTCATTGAAAACAGGCACACTTTGAGGGATATTATGCTTAATAGGCCAAACTGAAAGCTTTCTAAGTAAGGACCACAAACAGAGCTGTGTCTCCATGATGCTGAGACAATCAGTTGAGCCAGTCAATATAGTCAATGCTCCAATAAATTGAGAGGGGAAAACAATTATCCAACCCTGCTGAGTACCAGCTGTGGGGCCGTTGGGCTGATAGCAGCCAAGATTACTTTCATCAATCAATAACTAATTTGCGATCACCAACAGAGGCATAACTTTGTTCCAGATACTTATTAAGCTTTTAAAATAAGTAGTTTTGCACTTATAGAGCTTATAAGCTAATGGAGTAAAAAAGAGGGGCTTGGAATTTATTTTCTATAAATGATATTACTAAAATGTAGGTGCAAAATTGCTTTTTTCCTCTACCTGCCAAAGCCAAAGATCATTCTATGCATTTTCCTTTTCTCCCTTAAGTTTAAATATTTGTTTCTTTAATTCTCCAAGCCAGGTATACCTAAATTAAACATTAGAAAATTGTGTTTTGGTGAAAAATGTGAATAAGGAAAATGAAATTTATGTAAAGTCCATGGCATTTTATTCCACTGGACATATAAGCCTCTTATGGCCTCAATTATAAACTATTTGATTGAAGAGATAAAATAATAATACAGTAGCATATTTTACGGAACAAAACAACCCACATTTTATGTGGGCAAGTTGTTTGGATAATGTGAACTGATTTAGTCTTCTTATATCTATACGACTGGACTGGACAAAAGAGGATTATTGAAGCAAATTTTTGACTAGATATTGTTTCCCAGTAATGATATGCTGTCAGTGATAAACCTTTATTGGTTTGCCTATAGATCAGGCAAATAATTTAACTTAATTTTCTCTCAATATTACATGAAATTAAAAAACAATCTGCCAGTCAAGATGGAAATTTCCAAATAGATAGATAAGCATTCACGTGATCAGAAATTTGTGCCATTTTCATACATCCCTATGTGTAATCTAATCACATGAGATCTTTTTATTCTATTGATCTTGTTCTCTCGAATTTTCCCTGAAATATTAACCACAAAACCACACATAATAAAGCACAAAGAGGTGTCCTAGAGTTGTGACAAACTCTAGGGTGGGAAGAATTATTATATATTGAAAAGCCATCTGAAGTTAGTATAATGACAAACATCTCCTCATAGAGAAGCTCTAGTAGATTGGATCTGCAGTCATATCCAAGTCACAGACGCTTATTTAAAAATAAAAATCACTTTACATCATTCAGATTCTTTTAAATATGTTATATAATCACATGATCCATAGCAGACAATTTAGTCAGTGGAAATTGTATAGAAATACCCCAAATAAATTTTTGGTCATCATATATAGATGACTGAAATGCCTTTGTAAACTAATATTTCTTATTTATCCTTTTATGTGGGCAGTTTTCTGCTTCTAAACTAGATACTTAACTCTTAGCCACAAGACTATTATCAGAAGATGTCACTTTGTAAATAATGTGATCATCAAGTGCAAATTCCTTTGCTTTTTCCATAAAGCTATCATCAATACATATCTAGCATTTGTATTTGTCAATATATATTGCGCCACATTTTTTCTTCGATCAACCCATTGTATCCTCAGGGAGGATATGCTGAAAAAGCCCATGAAATTCTCAGCTGTCCCAAGCTCTCATTAACTTTTGGTATTGTTAGTTTTTATAAATTTAGCCATTCTGATGGGACTATAATACATTGCTCTGGTACATTGCTGGTGGGAGTGTGAATCAGCATAAATATTTTTCAAAAAAGTGGATATATAGACTTAAGCTGAGTATGGCTATACATATTGTGATCCAGAAATTCTACTCCTAAAGTACAGACCCAATAGAAATGTGGACAAAAGTGCACCAAAAATATGCATAAGAGTATTCACAGCAGCACTATTTATAATAAAACTGGGAACAGCTCAAGTATCTATCAATAGTAGAGTAGATAAATGATCATGGCATATTTACACAGTGAAATACTATACAGCCATGAGATTGAATGAATAACCTGCACGAATCTCATAAACATAAAACAGAGAAACAGAAGCCAGAAAATGAAGAGTAGACACTGTATGATTCTACTTACATTAAAAAAAAAAAAAAAAAAGTTCAAGAATAGGTAAAACTAATTTATGGTGCTAGCATAGTGATTACTTTAGGGAGGGTGGGTTGTGACTGGTGCAGGCAGGAGGGGATGTTGGTAATGTTCTATTTCTTACTCTTTTATTTATTATCCTTTTCTTTAACCTTAATTTTTTTATTACAAAGTATTAAGGGGCTACAAATACTTTTGGTAGGTGGATGGCTTTTATAATACTTAAGTCATGGTTATAAGTGTACCTGTCACCCAGATAGTATTCATTGTACTCATTAGGTAGGTTTTCACCCATTCTTTCCTCCACCCCCCCCTCAATTTCTGTTGAGTTTTACAGAAATGCACATGTGTTCACATCAGTTAGTTCCAATTTAATAGTGAGTACATGTGGTGTTTGTTTTTCCATTCTTCAGATACTTCACTTAGGATAATAGTCTCCAGTTCCATCCAGATTGTTGCAAAGATGTAACAACTCAAGTCAACTCAAGCACCCATGAATTCATGACTGGATTAATGAAATGTAGTGTATGTACATCAGGGAATACTACTCAGCCATGATGAAGTAATGTTCTATTTCTTTACCTGGCTGGTGACTACACAGGTGTACTCACAGACATTAAGCTGTGCATTAATAATTTTTGCACTTTACTGATGTAAGTTACAGTTCAATAACTTTTAAAAACAAATCTAAGTCAATTAATTAAGGTTTTGGAGATTTGCTTACATGGAGTTATAAACTCAGGATTTTTTAAATGAATATTAAATCATAGCTGTATACATTAACGCGATCATGGGGCACCATACATTGGTTTTATAAACTGTTTGACACATTTTCATCACACTGGTTAATTAATATAGCCTTCCTGGCATTTTCTTAATTGTCTTAACACAATAAACTCAGAATTGTTATTGCAGCATCCTATGGTGGAAACACCTCTCCCTACTGAAGGTACTAATGGGAACCTAGCCCTGACACAAGTTCACACAACCTACGAAGCCCAGGCACTTACAGGATCGCCTCGCAGACCCTTGGCTCCATGGTCACCAGAAATTCCTCTCTTTCCAGGGCTTCCCTTAAGGCGATAAAAATCAGGATAAGAACTAGGCAAGACATTTTAATAATGTTAATAAAAGCAAGGGGTTTATCTCCTCCCTAGAGTGAATAATTAAATATTTTTCTCTTAAGGTTATAATTTAAAAAATCAGTTTCAAGTATCATATAAATAGTTTAATCATGAATTCAACTATTTGCCACAGTGGTGAACTCTGTTCCAGACACATTTGTTATCTTGTTTTGCTCTTATAATTATTCTTTGAAGCAGGGATTGTTTATTACCTTTCTCATATAAGATAGGAGAGATTCAGAAAGATTATGCAATGTACCTAAGTAGTTGCCTCTGTTAGAAAGTGGGTTTCTGACTCCACTGTTCACGGTCTACCCAGATACAGTAGCTGAAGGAAGTATGGCTGCTGCTGGGACTTACTCTAGATGGCGCACACCCTCAATGTGCTGCCTTGCACCACAGATTCTTGTCAATGCCCTGATTCTACTCTTGATGTAATAGCCGCTTGTCATTAATGGCCACAATTCTTCATTCCTCCCCATTTCTGTCTTTTGCCAGGTAATTGAAACAACTTCCAACTGTGGAGGGTGAGATTCCCTTTTCCTTTTTTGGCCACATGACCTGATTTGGCCAACAGAAAGAAATGAAGTGTTGCTGTGAGAGTTCCAAGATGAGGCCTCATATGTTTCCACTTGTTTCCTTAAACTTCTGCCAAGGTCATGAAAAGGTCATGGCTAACATGGCTAGGTTAGCTCCTGGTCACAGAAGGAAAAGAGACACAAGCAAAATCCTTGGCCAACTTACAGACACAGGAGCCAAGGTCAACCTAGATCAGCTGAACCCTTCAGACACATAGGTAATAAAAGTTTATGGTTCTATTTTTTATATGTTATTGAGGTTTTGTGATTACTTGTCACAAAATGATTCTTTGGCAATAGCAGACATACACCTGCTCTATTCCACTAATCACACTTTAATTCCCAATACAGTTTTTATGTTTTATCAAATCCCTACCTGGGATCCCTCATCACCCTTTTCTCCTTTTCTTCCAGGAAGACCGTTGTCACCCTAAAAAAAGAAAAAAAAAAATAGAGAAAAACCCCTCCAATTCCCATTTTTATAATGGAAAATAGCTTACAAGCTTCACAATGGTTCAAGGAGAAGGCTCTACCTGTTCTCCATTTAATCCATCTAGTCCAATTTCCCCAACTTCTCCCTGAAAAGACAGATGTGGTTAGAATAGAGTATATCACATAAATGTGAAAGAAGTCAGATGCAAAACAAAAACAGTCTAATTTTGTGTTTCACACATAGCCTCTCTCTTAGGTTGGGCCTGGGTAACATCACAGATGACTCGGTAATAGAAATTACATCAAATAATATACATCACCTGCAATAAGGAATAGGAATAAACAAAATGAAATGGCTAATAATAAAAAAGGAAGGTCAACAGAAACTTCAGTTAGATAATCTCAGAAAAATACTTTTCAAGGACAGATAGGCAAACAAATGAATGTGGCCTGGTACTATACCTCCTGTCCATTTAGTCCCCTGTTTCCCTGAAAATAGAAAGGACAGTGGCAGTTAGCACAGTACAGCAGAATTAACGTGGAGAAGACGTTGCACTATCTTATGCAAGCCTTACCTTAGGACCTTTGGCACCAGTGCATCCCTTAGTACCTTGCTCTCCCACTGGTCCAGGGGCTCCTCTTTCTCCCTGAAAAAGAGCACATGTCCAGAAGAGCTTTTTCTATTGCAGTGGTTCTTAACCTGTGGGTCGTAATCACAGGAATTGTATTAAAGGGCCGCGGCATTAGGAAGGTTGAGAACCACTGTTCTCATTGTAATTTGGTATATGTCTTAGAAGTGTGACAAAATTTTTTATTGGGGAAAAATGTGTGACTTCTCATGGTTTACAACCCAGAATTCATACTTATAAAAACTAAGAGAAGAAATAGATCAGAGCTACGTTGATGATAACCTTTTGCTTTGGATCCTACATGCATATTGCCTGCATGAGGCTTCTCTCCCCCTAAGTGGGGGAGTTACGTCCTTTCAATCTCCTTAACATACGTAGGCACATTCTCCCAAGTCTAGATTAAGACCTTTTTGTCTTATATCTATGACTGCAAGATTTAACCTGCCTTATCATCATCCAAAATGTTGCCTGAGCATGTTTTCTAAATACCCCCATCATTTTTACCCCTGTGCTCAACACCATTCGTTGATTTCCTATTAACTACCCAAACCTTCTCCAGGGTACTCAAGACTCCCAATAGCCTAGGTCTTGCTTCGCATATATAACCACCTCCTGCAGCATCCTGGTTCCTACTACGTTGATCATGTGCTGTTGCGCAATTATGCAATTCTCTTGCCCAGTTAAATGACCTTGAGCACACTGTTTCCTCTGTAGTAGAATATTCTTTCCCATAAACTTTGCCTAAATAAATTTATACTTGTCCTTAAAATGTCTACCCAAGCATCACCCCTTGTTTGTGGCCTTCCCCTCCCAAGCTCCAACTTCAGCTAAGGCTGACCTAAGGCTGTTAAGTATTTGCTCTGCCATACTCCTTTGAACCTCTTTATACTTATAGTATAGACCCCATGTATTGTCTCATTGGAACCACCATTGTCTCATTGCCTTTCCACCACTCTGGAAGTTTCCATATGAGGTAGAAACCATATTTTCCTTTTATTTTTTTCTCATTTCTTGGGCCTAGGACTATGCTTGGGACATAATAAGATATTTTATACATATTTGTTAAATGGGTAAATGAATGAGTTCATTAATGAGCAAGGTCTTTGACAAATAATGTGGTAAGTAGAAAGATATTTAATTATATAATTGTATGGATGCAAGGATGGATGAATGCAAGAAAGATAGAGGTCCTTGATGAACAATATGACAAGTGAGTTTACCTTTGCAAAATGTGCCAGGACAAAGGAAACAGCAGTGATTCAACTGCCCTAGTTGGGAAGATGATGCTTGCATTGAATTCATTGTGCAATGGTGGTAGAGAGTCCAAGAGGAGAGAGGTAATCAACTCCTCGTGACCACCAGAAGCAAGGCACAGTGAAGATAAGGGAAGACTTTAGGTTTTGCACAAGAATCTTCAGAACCTGATCTTTCTTGCTTCCCTCTGAATTGACTCAAGGTATGTCACATTATAGACGTGTTCTTAGACATAAATGGAGGTGAACAAAGACTTGACTTACAGCAATGCCCTCCTCTCCCAGGTAGCCTTCACTGCCTTTAACACCCAGGGATCCCTGAAAATAAGACAAAGGAGAAAACATTGGCACCTATGGACCACAATCTATAAGTAACAAGCAAAATTCTTCAGCTTTACAGTTTTACTTTATGTGGAATAATAAAAGCTTAGGAAAAATAGCCCTTCCTCCCCAACCGAGACTGTTTTACATACATAAAAAGGAGCTGGAACATATTCTTCTTAGTAAAGTATCTCAAGAATGGAAGAAAAAGTATCCAATGTACTCAGCCCTACTATGAAACTAATTTATGGCTTTCACATGAAGGCTATAACCCAGTTATAAACTAAGAATAGGGGACAGGGGTAAAAGGAGGGGGTATGGGGAGGGGGCAGAGGGAGGGTGATTGGTGGGATTACACCTGCCGTGCATCTTACAAGGGTACATGTGAAACTTAGTAAATGTAGAATGTAAATGCCTTAACACAATAACTAAGAAAATGCCAGGAAGGCTATGTTAACCAGTGTGATGAAAATGTGTCAAACAGTCTATAAAACCAGTGTACAGTGCCCATGATCGCATTAATGTACACAGCTATGATTTAATAAAAAAAAAAGTTTCAGTAAAAAAAACAAAAACTGAAACTACAATAATTAATGGATATACAATATAAGATATACTAATAAATAATACTACACATGTTGATTTATGGTCTATCAAAAATTATATATATAGATTGTTCTGTCTAAATGGAATTTTTATATAAGAGAATTGTTTAAGGTCTAAATTATGAATAATTTCATTAAAATATTTAATAATTAACATTGCTTAGTCTATTAATTGGTCTTGAAGAAAAAATATTTTATATTATTTTTTCTATAATTTATTTCCTAGAGTTATGATTAAATAGGGGAAGGCAAAACTCCTAAGACAAGATCTAAAGAACATTTGGCATAAAAGAATAAAAACAATTTTACATTGCTCAGTATTTCAATTCAGATATCTAGGTTAAGTTATTTCAAAATAAATAAAGTATAACAATAAGAAAAGAGTAATGAAAAAAATGAAATTAACATTCATCAGTCACCTATTATATTCCAGACCCTGTCTCAGGTCCTTTACAAAGATTTTCGACTCACACCTTAAAAGAAGCCTCAATAGAGTTTTCATTGATTCTAAATCACAGATAAGTTAATTGTCTCAGGGTAAATGGGTGAATTATGCAGGAGCTTTTATGTACAGGATCTAGGATTAAAATCTAAGTCTATATATTTTCAAATTTAGTTATCTTTCAAAATATAATCTAATATTTTATATATTTAAAGACATTTGCCCAAATAAAAATTTAGAAGGGAGGCCAAGATAGTGGACTAGAGGGAGCCTGCACATGCCACTCTCAAGTAGAGGATCAAAACTTGCAAATAAGTCAGGATGATGGCACACACTTATAATCCCAGCACTCTGGGAGACCAAGGCAGGAGGATTGTTTGAGCTCAGCAGTTGGAGACCAGCCTGAACAAGAGTGAAAATAGAAAAACTAGCTGGGTGTCTGTAGTCCCAGCTACTTAGGGGACTGAGGAAGGAGAATCCCTTGAGCCCAAGAGTTTGGGGTTGTTGTGAGTTATGTCAGCACTCTTCCCAGGGTGACAGTGTGAGACTCTGTCTCAAAAAAAAAAAAAAAAAAAAAAAAAAAGAGCTGCAAGTATATATTCAACTACAGACAGACCATTTTAGAGAAAGAAGTGCCCAGAGATGCCCAAGGTGAAAGAAAGGGAAGCAAAGTAGTATGTTCAGCAAGACCAGAAAGTACCTCTGGTGTACCTGCTGTGCTTGGGAGGTCATCCTTGGGGTAAGTTGAACAGCCCCTGCACCACTGTGGAAGGCCACGTAGTTGTCACGGGGCACTGTTTGGAAGTCAAGATGTGTCCCCTAAGAAATCCAGTGAGAGCTTCAGTATCCCAGTCCCACTGGGACTGAATGCTGGTGAGGCAACCAGGCCCTGACTGAGGGCCAAAAAATTAGAAAGATAGGACCAGGTCTCCTTGTCTCCTTGGCAACTAGATAGTGGCTTCTGGCCCCCATGTCCTAATGCCACTGTACCACCCGGTGTCCAGGCAATATATTGCTACACACACCCACACATTAATATATATATATATACTTTTTTTTTCTTTTCTCAATGTTTTTCCCTATTTTTTTTCCTTTTTTCTTTTCTTGCTGCTTCTCCTTTCTTTCTTTCTTTCTTTCTTTCTTTTTTTTTTTGGCTTGTTTTGGTTGTAGGTTTATTTTATCATTTTTACTTTCTTCACTAGAAAGGGCTCCTCCATTTTTTGAGAGTCTCACTATGCCATCCTTGGTAGAGTGCTATGGCATCACAACTCACAGAAACCTTGAACTCTTGGGCTTAAGTGATTCTCTTGCCTTAGTCTCCCAAGTAGCAGGGACTATAGGCACCCGTCACAATACCTGGCTATTTTTTGTTGTAGTTGTCATTGTTGTTTAGCAGGCCCAGGCTGGGTTCAAACCCACCAGCCTCAGTGTATGTGGCTGGTGCCATAACCACTGTGCTACAGGTGCTAAGCTGGCCCCTTTTATTCTTTTTTTTTTTTTTAAATTTCTCTCCTTTTTTTCTCTCTTTTGGTATGGTAGAGATTTTCTCATCTTTCTTACATAAATTTCTCATATAACAACTAAGATACCTCTTTTTTCTTTGTCTTATATAATTGTATTTTTAATTTTCTTTATATATTTTTTAATTCTTTAGTCTGAGGGATGGGAGGGTCTTGGCATTAGTCTGGCTCAAGTAGGCCATGAATTCATGGTCTAGGGTGTCCTTCTATCTTTGGCCTTTGGAAAGATGGTTTTGGTAGGTCTCCACTGTGACATATTGCTGATTTTTTCCCCAGAGTTGCAGGTGTGGGTCAAAGCACTCTACCAAACACCACCATTTCTCCTATGTCTTTCTTTATCTTTCTGTCCTTCTCTCCTTCACTCCCTCCTTTTTTTTTTTTTTTTTTTTTTTGAGATAGAGTCTCACACTGTCATACTCCCTCCTTTTTAGTCTTTATCTTTTTCTTTCCTTCCTCCTTTCTTACTCTTTACCCTTCTCTTCCTTTTGGCCTTATACAATCTCAACAAAATTGAAAGAATTGAAATTATACCTTGTATCTTTTCAGAACACAGACAATAAAGGTGGAACTCAACTCTAATAAAATTTTTATCCTCACACAAAGGCATGGAAACTAAACAACTTTATGCCAATTGACAGTTGGGTCAAGGAAGAGATAAAGGAGGAAATTATTAAATTCCTCAGACACAACAACAATGAAGCTACAAACCATGAAACCTGAGGAATACTGCAAAAGCAGTCCTAAGAGGGAAATTTATTACATTAGATACCTACATCCAAAAAACAAAAAGACAGCACATCATCAACCTAATGAATCAGTTTAAGGAAATGGAAAAGGAAGAACAATCCAATCCCAAACCTAGCAGAGGAATAAGAAATAATCAAAATTTAATCAGAAATATATGAAATTGAAAACAAAAGTATCATTCAGAAAATTAATGAAATAAAAAGTTGGTTCTTCACAAAGATAAATAAAATCAATAAACCTTTTGCAAGATTAACTAGAAACAGAAAAGTAAAATCTCTAATAATCTCAATCAGAAATGAGAAAAGGCAAATAACAACAGATATCACAGAGATACAAGAGATTATTTCTGACCACTACAAGAAACTCTACGTCCAGAAATTTGACAATGTGGAGGAAATTGACCAATACCTGTAATCACCCCATCTCCTTAGACTTACCCATGAAGAAATAGATATCTTGAAGAGACTGATACTGCAAAAATACTCAACAAAATCTTAGCTAAGAGATTACAGCTACACATTAAAAAAAATTATACATCATGATCAAGTAGGCTTCATCCAGGAATGCAAGGCTGGTTTAATATATAAAAATCCATAAATGTAATTCATAACAGTAGAAGCAAAAACAAAGACCATATGATTCTCTCAATACATGCATAAAAAACATTTGACAAAATTCAACATTCTTTTCTAACAAGAACACTTAAGAAAATAGCCATTGGTGGCACATTTCCTAAACTGATTGAAGCCAGATGAAATCACAGCTAATATCACACTGAATGGAGTAAAACTGAAAACTTTTCCATTTAGAACTGGAATCAGACACAGATGTCCTCTATTGCCACTACTATTCAACATAATTATGGAAGTCCAAGCCAAAGCAATCAGGCAAGAGAAGGATATAAAGAGCTTTCAGATGGGGGTAGAGGAGATCAAACTCTCACTCTTTACCGATGACATGATCTTAGAAAACCTCAGAGAGTCAACGACAAGACTCTTGGAAATGATCAAGAAATACAGTAACATCTCGGGGTATTTAAAATCAACGTATACAAATCAGTAGCCTTTGTATATGCAAATGACAGCCAAGTTGAGACACTAATCAAGGACACAATTCCCTTCACAGTAGCTTCAAAGAAAATGAAATACCTAGGCATAGACCTTAGAAAAGAGAAGAAGGACTTCTACAAAGAGAATTATGAAACCCTAACGAAAGAAATAGCAGAAGACATTAACAAATGGAAGAACATACTATGCTCTTGGCTTGGAAAAAATCAACATTGTTAAAAGGTCTATACTATCCAGAGCAATCTACAAATTTAATGCAATCCCCATTAAAATACCAACATCATACTTTGAAGAACTGAAAAAAAAAATAGTTTTTTGTTTTCTATGGAACCAGAAAAAAAACCCCATATAGTCAAGGCAATTTTTAATAATAAAAACAAAGCTGGAGGCATCACTCTACCAGACTTCAGGTGATATTACAAGTCCACAGTGATTAAAACAGCATAGTAATGGTACAAAAATAGAGACAAAGACATATGGAACCGAATAGAAAATCAAGAGATGAAACCAGCCTGTTACAGCCATCTGATCCTTGATAAACCAAACAAAAGTATACACTGGGGAATCCCTATTCAATAAATGGTGCTGGGAGAAATGTATAACTACATGTAAAAGACTGAAAGTGGGCCTGCATCTTTTGCTACTTATAAAAATTAATTCAGGATGGACAAGAAATTTAAATCTAAGACATGAAATGATAAAAATCCTAGAAGAAAGTGTGGGGAAACTCTTGATGATGTCAGCCTGGGGACAGATTTTATAAAGAAGACTTCAGCAGCAATCACAACAAAAATAAATAAATGGAAATTAATTAAACTGAAAGGCTTCTGCACAGCTAAGGACACAATAATTATAGGAAATAGAAAACCTTCATTAGCTTTGGGATGGTATGTTCTGTATATGTCTATTAAGAATGCCAAATTGTTCTAAGGCAAAAAACTATGAAACTAGTAGAAGAAAATAAAGGGGAAGGAATTTGGCAATGGTTTTTTTTTTTTTTTTGTAGAGACAGAGCCTCACTTTGTGGCTCTTGGTAGAGTACCGTGGCTTCACAGAGCTCACAGCAATCTCCAACTCCTGGGCTTAAGCGATTCTCTTGCCTCAGTTTCTGGAGTAGCTGGGTCTACAGGCGCCTGCCACAACGCCTGGCTATTTTTTTGCTGCAGTTTGGCCAGGGCTGGGTTTGAACCCACCACCCTCAGTATATGGGGCCGGTGCCTTACTGACTAAGCCACAGATGCTGCCCAGCAATGGTTTTTTGGATAAGACACCACAGTCATAGCCAACAAAGGCAAAAATAAATAGAACTACGTCAAATTGTAAACTTCTTTTTATCAATGGATATAACAAAAAATATAATCTCCCAACCTATAGAATGGGAGAAAATATTTGCATGTGATGTGTTAGATAAGGGTTTAGCAAAGGAAAACAAGTTAATATAAAAATACCTGCACTTGTATGTTTATCACAGCATTATTCATAGCAGCAAAGATGTGGAATCAACATGAATTTCTGTCAACATAAGACTGGATAAGAAAATGTAGTGTATATACACAATGGAATTCTCTTCAGCCATAAAAACGAATATTGTTCAAACATATTCAATAGTTCATAGCAAAAATAATTCAGCTACACATCAAAAAAATAATTCATCACTTCAGGCAGGTTTCATCCCAGAGATAAAAGGCTGTCAACATATGCAAATCTATAAACATAATTCACCACATAAACAGAAGTAAAATCAAAGACCATATGATCCTCTCAATACCTGTATAAAAAGCATTTGACAAAATTAGCATCCTTTTTTGATAAGAACATTCAAGAAAATTAGTATAGAGGGGACATTCTTTAAACTGATAGAAGCCATCTACAACAAACCCACAGCCAACATCTATTGAATGGAGAAAAAATGAAAGTATTCCTACTTAGAACTGGAACCAAACAAGGATATCCTCTAATGTCTCTACTATTCAGCATAGGGCTAGAAGTCCTAACCAATGGGATCAGATAAGAGAAGGAGATCAAGGGTATCCAAATGGGGACAGAGGAGGTCAAAATATCACTCATTGCTGATGATATGGTCTTATCCTTAGAACACCCCAAGGATTCAATTAAAAGACTCCTAGAAGTGATTAAGAGATACAGCAACATCTCAATGTACACAAGTCAGTAGCCTTCATACACACCAACAATAGTAAAGCTGAGAATCAAATCAAAGATAAAAATATCCTTCATAGTAGCATCAAGTAAAATGAAATATCTTGGAATACATTTTTAAAAGAATGTGAATGATCTCTACAGGGAGAACTATGAGGGAAAAAATAGCACAGGATGTTAACAGATGGAAGAACATATCATGTTCATGGCTTGGAAGAATTAGCATTCTTAAAATGTTTACACTTCCCAAAGTGATCTACAGATTTAATGCAAATATCATTGAAATACCAATGTCATACTTCAAAGATCTTTAACAATAGTTCTACATTTCATATGGAACCAGAAAAAACTCTGAATAGCCAATGCAATTCTATAAAATAAGAACAAACCTGGAGGCATCACTTTATCAGATTTCAAGTTATTATTGGCATAAAGTTAGAGAGATCAATTCTAGGGATGAAACCAGCCTCATATTGCCATCTGATCTTTGACAAAGCAAACAAAAGCAAACACTGGGGAGTATAATCCCTATTCAATACATGGTGCTAGAACTGGCTAGCCCCATGTAAAAGACTAAAAGTAGACCAGCGCCTTTTACCACTTACATAAGTTAACTCATGATGGATAAAAGATTAAGACCTAAGACATGAAACTTTAAAAACCGTAGAAGAAAGTGTAGGAACAACTTATTGCCCTAGGGAAAGAATTTTATGAAGAAGATCCCACTGGCAATTGCAGTAACCACAAAAATATATAAGTGGGACCTGATTGAGTTAAAAATTTTCTGCACAGCTAAGGACACAATCAACAAAACAAAGAGACAACCCGCAGAATGGGAGAAGATATTTGCATGCTATGAATCTGACAAAGGGCTAATAACTGGAATCTACAAAAAATCAAGAAAATCAAAAAGAAAAGAACAAACAACCCCCTTACACACTAATCAAGAGACATGAACAGAATCTTTTCTTATAAGGACAAATGAATGGCCAATAAACACATGAAAAATGCTCATTGTCTCTAATCATCAGAGAAATGCAAATCAAAACCACTTTGAGATATCACCTAACCCCACGGAGAATAGATCACATCCTAAGGTCCCAGAGCAACAGATGCTGGCGTGAGTGCAAAGAGAAAGGAACACTCGTGCACTATTGGTGGGACTGCAAACTAGTACAGCCTCTATGGAAAGATGTGTGGAGATTCCTTTAAGATCTAAAAAGAGATCTACCATTGATTCTGCAATCCCATTACTAGGTATCTACCCAAAAGAAAAAAGACATTTTACCATATGGACATTTGCACCTCAATGTTTATAGCAGCACAATTCACAATAGCAAAGACGGGAAACAACCCAAATGCCCTTCAGCACATGAATGGATTAATAAATTGCAGCATGTGTGTACCATGAAATACTATTCAGCCATAACAAATGGATATTTTGCGTCTTTTGTAATAACCTGGATGGATTTGGAGAACATTCTCCTAAGCAAAGTATCACAAGATCAGTATAACAAGCATCACATATATTCAGTACTAGTTTGAAACTAGTAGATTAAAAAATACATGGTCACATGAGAGAAAAACTCAATTAAATTCAAGTGGGGGGAGAGGGAAAGAGGTTAGGTAAGTTCCCCCCAGTGGGAACATTGTATGGGTATATGACACATTTTCTGGCTGAAGGACACAACTACAGCTTGGACTTTAACCTTAGAAAACCAAACTATGTAACCTAACTATATATATCCTCATATTAATCTGAAATAAAAACATTCTATACAAGTTTGTCTCATAGAAGCAGAGGGTAGAAAAAAGGTTATTAGAGGTTGGAGTTGGAGAGGAAGGAATAGGAAAAAGAGAAATATAATCAAAGGGGATACAAAGTTTCAGTTTGACTAGAAGAGTAAGTCTTGTAATTTACTCCATTGTATGGTGACCACAGTTAATAAAAATGTTATATATATTTCAAAATTAAATTTTTAACATCCTCCTCAGAAAAAAATTAGTAGCTGAGGTAATAGACATGTTAATTAGTTTGATTGACTTTTTCTACAAGGTATACATAAATTGAAACACATTGTACCCTGTAATACGCCCAATTATTATTTTTCAATTAAAAATAAATTAACTTAAAATATTTAGAAATAGATATAGCAAAAGAAGAGCAAAATCTGAAAACTACAGAACATGGTCAAAAGAAACTGTAAAAGATCTAAATAATTGAAAAGAATCCCATGTTAATGGGATAAGAATTAAAATTGTTGAGATGGCAATACTCCCCAAACTAACCTACAGAATTAGTCCATTTTCTACAAGAAGTCTAGTTTACTTCTTTGAGAAACTGACAGATGACAGTAAAACTTATATGAAAATTTTATGGGAGCCAGAGTAGGCAAATAAATTTCAGGAAAAAAGAATAATGTAGTAGGACTCACAATTGCCACTTGGAAAACTTGCTACAAAGTAAGTAATCAAGATGTATTTCCCCAAGAATATGTATAAATACATATATGTAGTATGTGTGTGTGTGTGTGTGTGTGTGTGTTTGTATGTATGTATGTGTGTGTAGGATTAAATAAACCTTTATATCTGTGGTCAACTTTTCCTGACAAATGTGCCAAAACAATGCAATGGAGAAATAATATTATTTCCAACAAATGGTACTAAAACAACCATATATTCACATGCAAAAAAATAAAGATAAACCCTTAACTTACACATATACAAATATTAAGTCAAATGGATCAAAGACTTAAATGTAAGGGATAAAATTATAAAACTCTTAGAAGACTTACCTTGCACAAAAAATAAATCCAAAATGAATCAAGAACATAAACGTTAAAACTGTAAAATTCTTAAAAGAAAACATCAAGAAACTTCATGACATTGAACATGGCAATGGTATGTAGGATAAATACCAAAAGCACATGCAACAACAAAAAAAATAAATAAATTGGACAATATAAAAGTTTAAAACTTCCATCCATGTCAAGAATATACACGAAGAACTCCTTAAACTGAACAAGTAACCCAATTCAAAAATGGACAAAATATTTAAATAGGAAGATATACAAATGGCCAGTGAAAAGATCCTCAACATCACTAATCTTTGGGGAAATGCAAATTAAACTCACAGTGATATACCATTAGTATAAGCTACTATCAGAAATCTACACACCCAATGATAGCAAGTGTTGGCAGGGATGTGGGGAAACTGGAATTGTATGCACTTCTGGTGAGAATATAAAATGGTGCAGCAACTATGAAAAAGAGTATGGCAGTTCCTCAACAAATTAAACATAGAAATATCACCTTACACCTAACAGAAAGATTACTACCAAAGGGACAAAAGATAACAAGTATTGGTGAGGATGTGGAAAAAAGGGAATACTTGAATACTGTTGCTGGAAATATAAATTGGTGTAGGAATTATAGAAGACAGTATGTTCTAACACATGCCACAACACTGATGAACACTGAAGGAACTTGCATTGAGAATATATAAAGAACTATTACAGCTCATAATAAAAAGATAAAAATCCAATCTAAAAATGGGCAAAGAATTTGAATAGATATTTCTTTTGGAAGACGTACAAATAGGCAAGCACATGAAAAGATGTTCTACATCACAAGTCATAAGGAAAAGATGTATCAAAACCACAATAGGTTCCATTTCACACCCACTAGAATGGCTGGAATAAAAAAGAAATTCTTATAATAAAAATCAAAGCAAAGAAGTGGAAAAACAGAACTAGTACAAATATAAACTGGTACAGCCACTTTGGAAGCGGTCTAGAGATCGTCAAGTGATTAAATACAGTAACTATGTGACCCAACAATTCTACTTCTAGGCATATACCCACCAAAAGAAATGAAAGCATATGTCCACACAAAGAATTGTACACAAATGTTTATAATAGCATTCTTCATAATAATCAAAAGGTGAAAGCAGCCCACATATCCACCATCTGGATAATGAATAAACAATGTATAATATCCATATAATTGCATTTGGCCATAAAAAGCAACGTAGAGCTGATACAACATGCTACAACACAGATAAGTCTTTAAAATTATGTGGTAAGTGGAAGAAGCCAGATACAAAAGACCACAAGTTATACGATTCCATTCATTTGTAGTATCTACAGCACAGAAATTTACAGTAATAGAAAGCAGATAAAAATATGATAGAGAATAATTTTAAAAAGAAAGAACGGAGATTAGCAGTTGCCTTTGTGTTGGAAAGAGAGGGGCAGAAGGTGAGGTGAGAGATAAGTGGGGAGAGATGCTAAAGACATGGAATTTTATTTGAGGTGATAAAAAATGTTTTAAAATTGACTGTCATATTGGTTGTATATATCTATGAATATACCCCCAAAATTGAATTGTATACTTTCAATAGGTGCATCATATGGTATATCAATTAAACATAAAGTTGTTTAAAAAAGAATCAATTCTGAGCAACATTTTTCAAAATTAAGAAAACAAGATATTTCGTTACACTGGATTTTGGAAGAAACAACTCACTTATAGTCTGTCAGACACAAATTACAATACTAATATTTTTGCTTAATCTTACATTTATTGAGTTCCCTTGAGCAGTATTTTCATCATCTATTGGAAACTGATATATCCGGATGCCATTGCTAATCAATTCCTTCATTATCTTACTCTTAAACTTCTGTAAATCGTTTTTAGAAATTGTATCTGCTTTGGCAATCAGTGGTACAATGTTCACCTGTTAAGAGAGAAGACAAAATCTCAGCATTGAGTATTTGTTGTTCATCCTCTAGTTTTCAAAGTCAAAAACCTCACAATGTGTGACAATAAATCTGTGTTTAACTGGATAACTACTGGCTATCATGCCTTTCTTTAAAAAATATTTTCCAAAATTATTAATACTTTTGAATATGTATCTTTTATCAGAATTCAGGTTTTAGGAGTCTCAATCTTGTTTATCTTTTAAAAATCTCTTATATCTCTATACATGTGAAGTTAGTAAAGTAAAAGTAGTCAGATAAAGTAGGCTACTTAATTTAGTATCAATCTGATTTCTTATTAAACTGAATGATAAAAGTCAGAACAAGAGATGTTCCATCAAAATTGTAAAAGAAGTGAATTTTGTCATTTAACCTTCTATATCACCTTCTCCATAAATCAATCTTAATTAATGTCCCATTTTCATATGTCATTGGAGATAGATTTGTTTCTCAAAGATCACCTAAAAGAATATAGTTTTTTTATATTGTATTTTAAAGACTATTTAGGTGTTTGTATGTTATAAGCACCTTGAAAACAAATATATTACTTGTAGTTTGTAAAATTAAAATTTTCCACATTTGAAGTTGAACATTTGCGTATTTGATGTTGAAGTTTTGCCCATAAACTTTTTTCTAGTGCTATAATATTTCCATGCATTTGCATTGAAATAATTAAACTCTAAAAAAAATAATATGCAGAATTCTAAAATGTTTTGTTGCTGTTAAGATATCTTATTAAATCACAGCTGCACAAAGACAAGATCTATATGTGGTAGGAACACATATAAGTTTTAAGTAGATTGCATATTTAAAAAAATTCTTGGGCAAATCCAAGGCTTTAATATTATAGCATATATGTCCCAATGGGGTCTAATTTTAATATTTATAATTTAAAATTTATAATTTAAATTAATTTTAATTTATAATTTAAAAATTATAAGTTTTACAAGGAAAGACTAGAATAATCTACTGCTAAAATAGATTAAAAGCCTAAAGTAAATGTTTCAGGTTATATGGATGAGAAAGCTAGGAAAAGACATACTCCCAGCTTCCCCAGATTCCTTTGCTTTCTTTCTGTGTTATGACGCCAAACCAGAGTACCTTGACATCTCTGTGACCCAGACAAATGGAGGTTTTTCCAAGCAAGCTTGAGCCAAAACTGGGGACATTCCCAGGCACTGATAAAGTTAGCTGGATTGTTGCCCAAAACACCAAAAGAAATGCCCTGGCTCTGAGCCAAATGCCTTAAACCTTCACAAAAACTCTATATCCTGACCTCCCTCACTGGTACCACCTTGATACCAAAGCCAGAACACACAAAAAAAGAAAACTATAGACCAATATGCTTTATGAATATAGAGGCTTTATTCCTCCCCACAAATGAGCAAACTGAATTCAACAGTATATGAAAAAATAATCCACCTTGACCAAATGGCCTTCATCCCAGGGATGCAAGAATGGTTCAACATATAGAAATCAATAAATGTGATCTACTACATAAAGAAAAGCAAAAACAAAGACCATATGATCATCTCAATAAATGCAGAAAAGCATTTGACAAAATTTGACATCCTTTCATGATAAAAATCCTTAAAAATAAATTAGGCATAGAGCAGCAGTTCTCAACCTGTGGTTCATGACCCCTTTGTAACAATGAAAATACATTGCAGCATTAGGAAGGTTGAAAACCACTGGCATAGAGGGAACATCTCTCAAAATTTTAAAAGCCATATATGAAAAACTCTTAGCCAGGTGGCGCCCATAGCTCAGTCAGCAGGGCAATGGCCACATACACCAAGGGTGATGGGTTTGAACCTGGCCCCGGCCAGCTAAAAACAACAATGCAACTGCAGCGACAACAACAACAACAAAATAATAGACGGGTGTTGTGGCAGGCGCCTGTAGTCCCAGCTACTTGGGAGGCTGAGGCAAGAGAATCATTAAGCCCAGGAGTTTGAGGTTGCTGTGAGGTATGACACCATGGCACTCTACTAAGGGTAACATAGTGAGACTCTGTCTCAAAAAAAAAAAGAAAGAAAGAAAAACTCTCAGCCAACACACTGAATGGGAAAAAATTTAAAACATTTGCCCTAAGAACTAGTATAAGACAAGGGTGCCCACTGCCATAACTTGTATTCAACATAGTGCTGGAATTCCTAACCAGAGCAATCAGGTAAGAGAAAGAAATAAAGGGTGTCCAACTCAGAAAAGAGGAGTTCAAACTATCACTTTTTGCTGACAACATGATGTTGTATCTAATAAACCCCAAAGTCTCTGTCAAGACACTCTCGAAATTGATAAATTCAGAAAAGCCTCAGATTACAAAATCCATGTACACAATCAGTAATTTTCATATACACCAAGAACAGTCAAATTGAGAATCAAATCAAAGACTTAATACCACTCACAATAGATACAAAGAAAATAAAATACCTAGGAAGATATTTAACTAAGAAGGTGAAAGATAAAACAGGAAAGAAACTGTTGACATAAACTAATGGAGAAATATATCATGCTCATGGATCAATAGTATCAATATTGCTAAAATGTCAATACTACCTGAAGTGATGTACATATTCAATGCAATTTCCATCAAAATACCAATGGTATATTACTAAGCACTAGAAAAAATAGTTCTATGCTTTGGAACCAGAAAAGAGCCTGAATAGCCAATGCAATACTAAGCAAAAAGAACAAAACTGGAGGCATCACATTATCAGACTTCAAAGTATGCTACCAGGTTATAGTAACCAGAACAGTACAATATTGGTACAAAAATGGAGACATAGACCAATGAAAAAGAATAGAGAACCCAGATGTACACCTTATACTTGTGGCCAAATGACCATTGACAAAGCAGTTAATAACATACGCTGAGAAAAGAAGCCCTATTCAATAAACAGTGCTGGGAAAATTGGATAGTCACATGCAGAAGAATGAAAAAGGAACCCTGTCACTCACCACTGACAAAAATTAATTCAAAATGGAAAAAACACTCAAATGTAAGGGATGAAACCATAAGAATTCTAGAAGAAAATGTAAGAAAAAACATTCTAGTGTAGGCTAAGAATTTACGATTAAGACCCCAATTGCAAGTACCTTACAACAAAAACAAATCAATGAGACTTGATTAAATCAATTTAAATGCTTCTGTACAACTAAGGAAAAAATCAAAAGAGCAAATAAACAACCTACAGAAGGGGGAAAATATTCACAATCTACACATCTAATAAAGGGTGATTACCCAGAATCTACAAAGAACTACAACAAACCAGTAGGAAATAAACTAAAAACACCATTAAAACATGGGCCAAATATATGCATAGAATTTTTTCAAAAGACAAACTTCAAATGTTGACAAATGGCCAACAACCATATAGAAAAAATACTCAGCATCACTAATCTTCGGGGACAGGCAAATTAAAACCACAGTGAGATGTCACTGTATTCCTGTTAAAATGGCTTTTATTTTTGCCCTCTTCCAAAAGATACTGTTGTGGATGCAGAGAAAAAGGAATACTTGTACACTATTGTTGTGACTACAAATTAGTACAGCCTCCACAGAAAACTATATGGAGATTTCTCCAAGAACTAAAAAGTAGACCTACAATTCAATGCAGCAATTCCACTACTGGGTATCTACCAAAGGAAAAGAAGTCATCTTATTGAAAAGACATCTGAGTACATCGGATACTCAGCCCTAATATGAAACTAATTTTTGACTTGCATATGAAAGTAATAACTCAGGTATTTTTTCAATCTTTTCTTCTGTTTTTTTTTTTTTTTTTACATATATATATATATTGTTGTTGTTGTTGTTGTTGTTGCTGTTGTTGTTGTTGTTGTTACAGTTTTTGGCCAGGGCTGGGCTTGAACCTACCACCTCCAGCACATGGGGCAAGTGCCCCACCCCTTTGAGCCACAGGAGCTGCCCGCTATAACCCAGGTATAACCTAAGAATATGGGGAATGGGGAGAGGGAGAAGACGGAGGGGGGAGGATGGGTGGAGGGAGGGTGATAGGTAGGATTACACCTGCAGTGCATCTTACAGGGGTACATGTGAAACTTAGTAAATGTAGAATATAATTGTCTTAACACAATAACTAACAAAATGCCAGGAAGGCTATGTTAACCAGTTTAATGAATATGTGTCAAACTGTTTATAAAACCAATGTATGGTGCCCCATGATCGCATTAATGTACACAGCTATGATTTAATATTAATAAAAAAAGAAAAGACACCTGTTCTCTAATGTTTATTGAAGCCAATTCACAATTGCAAAAATGTGTAATCAACCCAGTGCCCATCAAATCATAAGTGGATTAACAAAATGTGGTATATCTATACCATGGAGTACTACTCAGTTATACAAAAGGATGGATTAATGCCTTTTGCAGCAATTTAGAAACTGGAGACAATTATCTTAAGTAATGTATCTCAAAAATGGAAAAATAAACATCACCCACACTCTCTAATATATTGGAACTAACTAATGGGCACACATGTGCACAGAGGGGACTAAAAGTCCTTGTAAATCAAGCAGGGGGAAGAGGCAGCAGGGGAGAGGCAAAAACCCACCTCATGGGTACAATGAACACCATTCAGGTTATTGGCATATTTATAGCCCTGACTCACTCTATGTAACAAAAACGTCTATGCCCCCCCTAAATTTTGAAATTAAATACCCCCCAAATGGAAGTTTTACATGTCAATAATACATTAGGTGTTCAGATTTGAGAGGGTAAGGACTTATTGTAGGGGAACTGAACAACTCAAAGGAGAAGGCAGCAGATACACACACACTCTTGCCCACCTCTTTATACAATGGTCCTTGCTAAAATGAGAGGTTTTCTATATATAAAAATAGCTTAATGATCACAGGTGATTATAAAATTAAAAGTAAAACTGTGTGTGTCTGACACGCAGTTTAGTACACTGAATGTACTACTAAATAAGAACTTGAAGTAGATTTCAATTTTGCTAGAAATCTAATTTCTTTCAACTACTTAACAACATATGAGATTAAGTACCAAGTTTCTTTTCAGTTAGAACCATACAAAGCAAAGTTAGGACTCCTGTGATAAAATGAACCCAACTTTAGAACTCTTTCTCTCTTCAACTAAGTAAAGTTAAAGACAGCATATTTTATCATGGATGAGTGCAGAAAAGAATCTGATAATTTGATTATTTCTTTTATACATACATTGGCCCTCTATTTTTAAAAAAGGATGTACTTTTTAACTTTTATGTATAATTATTTCAGACTCATAATTAAAGCTTCATAATTTTCCCAAAGTCACATAGCCAGCAAGTGGTAGGGCCAGGTTTTGAAAGCAGATAGCTTGAACCTACTGCCCATGCTTTTAATTAAAGAAATCTTAAAAGTTTGTGGTGAAAAGGTAACAAGTGATAAAGCAAATATTCAAAACCTGCTTCCACTGACAGCAAATCCTGTGACTTTTCCATATACAACATTAAAATTCCTTTTGTATGGATAACAAAGCTTCATGTTCTGGTTTATATATACATTCAATAGAATGTTTTCTATACAATAAAACTAAATTATGAAAAACTACTGAATGATTAGGAAAATTAATCAAACGAATTGGGCCTTACATAAATTTCACCAAGATTTTTCTAAAGTCATTGGATTGAACTAGGCAGAAAGAAAGAAAGTCTGTGTGTCCCAAACATGTGCTAGAAAGAATCATGCTTTTCTTGGCTGCTTCTATACACCAAGCAATAGCTTCCCACATGCTCTTGCATTCTGAATCCTCCTTAATAGGATTTGTAGCAAGATCACAAAAGCTTTATGTTCCATATCTTCAGTTGTACTAGTCAAACATTAATGGGATTATTTTCTAGTACCATATAGTAAAATCAATTTCAATAATACAAGTGTCTTCCACCATCTGTAATTTCACTTTCCACAGCTTAAGTTACTTGTAATCAATATCAATTCAAAAGTATAAAATGGAAAATTCCAGAAAAAAAAAATTCATAAGTTTTAAATTATATGCCATTCT
This sequence comes from Loris lydekkerianus, assembly GCA_963574355.1. Classification (NCBI taxonomy): domain Eukaryota; kingdom Metazoa; phylum Chordata; class Mammalia; order Primates; family Lorisidae; genus Loris; species Loris lydekkerianus. Next base: position 57,269 of record CAUYPK010061128.1, read on the forward strand.
AAATATTGTGATGAAATTTCCCACTGTTCCACTCCCTCTCACCCTGGATGTGAATCATCCCATTAGTCACCTCTCTTCGTCTCATCATTATATTTTCTCACATAATCACAAAAAGAAGAGTATAGCATGATATTTTGAGAGGTTGATGGAGAGGATGTTCATATAACTATTATTATTGTATATTGTTAAAAATGTTCTATTTTATTATGAGTTATTGTTAATTTCTCACTGTCTAATTTATAAATCAAACTTATCATAAGTACGTATGTATAGAAAAAACATAGCATATTTAGGGTTTACTACTATGCACCGTTTCAAGTATCCACTACAGGTAACTTATTGCCTGAGGATAAATGAAGACTACTGTATAGCAAATAACCATATCTAAATTATCAGTTAATCATAGAAAAAGATAGTAAAATTTTATTTTAGTGTTTTTACCTGTACTTCACTTTTTTTTTTTTTTTTTGTACTTCACTTTCTAACATGATGTATTTTTATTACATTTCTCTGGAAAGTAAGCCAAGGCCAAAATATATCAATTTCTGTATTGTGTCCCTCCAAAATGTACACGTGAAGCCCTAACCCCTCGTACCTCAGAATCTGACTTTAAAAAGGGGATTAAATTAATGTGAGTCTGTTACAGTGGAGCCTAATATAATCTGATTGATGTCCTTATAAGAAGGCAAAGCTTGAACACACAAAGAGACACCAGAGGAAATACCATGTGAGAAAACAAAGACAGGGGAGCCATCAGCTAGACAAAAATCGAGGCTTCAGAAGAAAGCAGGCCTGCCAATGCCTTCATCTTGGACTTCCAGCCTTTAAGACTGTGAAAAAATAAACTTCTGTTGTTTGAACCACCCAGTCTATGGCATACTGCTATGCTAACCCTAGTAAAATAATGCAAATACTTTAAATATTAACAGAAAAAAAATAATTATAATACATATATACACATATTACAAAATAACAGGTACAGTCACATATAATGGTGGTCCCATAAGATTATGACACTAAACATTTTCTCTGTCTAGATACACAGATACCATTGTGTTACAGTTGTCTGCAGTATTCAGTATAGGAACATTCTGTACAGGTTTGTAGAGTAAAGGGCGATACCATAAAAGGATACAGGCTAGGTGTGTAGTAAGCTGTATCTTCCATTTGGGCAAGTCCACTCCAAGATGTTCCCACATGATGAAATCACCTAAGGATACATTTCTCAGAAAAAACTCCTGCCATTGCACTCATATGTACAAGCTGTCAAAATCTGTTATCATCTCAAAATTAACATTAAATATTGAAAGGTTGATGATTTACTAAACATACCCTACTGTCAATGTTCTTCATTGTTAATAGATCCAGGGACTTCAGAGAATGTCCGGTCGGTGAAATGAAGTAAAGGCAAACATGGACTCGAGAATCGTGGTACTCAAAAAATGAACGTTTAATCTTCAGCTCTTCTTGAAGATAGGCCTCAAATTGAGCATCTATGTACTCAATTATTGGTTTATAGCTAAAGAAAGATTAAACATTTAGCATAACATATTAATAAAATCTGGTCATCTTTTTAACCACTTAATAGCAATATATGTACTAAGCAGTTTGCCATAGTGATAAAAGTGTGCATAACATGTCCATACAAAGATAATAATTTCATAAAAAGGCCTGCACTTTACTCTATGGGAATGTAACATGTAAACATAAAGGGAAACTATATGAAGGGTGTACAAAAACTATCTGTATGCTTGTTTTAGCATTCCTGTAAATCTAAAATTATCTCAAAATTAGAAGTTTTAAATATGAGGATATTAAAAGGGCCAGGGAACTAAATGAATGTTAACTAAAAGTCTTACCAGTGACTGAGGCTGGAAAATTCTCAAAATTAATTTCTATTGTATTATATTATAACTCATAAAATAAATATCCATTAGTCTAACTGATAAGTAAATAATTGAATGAATGAATATATTGTTGGGAAAGAAACTCTGCATTAGATACAAATTTTAATTATAAACATAGAAGAGATGAGAAAAATACAAATTTGACATTAAAGCATCAGAGTGACAATTGTTACAAGCAAAATCCAAAATAGATGCTTTAAAATGGACAACAGTTTACAGAGAAACAGGTTATTTGCCCAGTCTTGAAGAAAAATATCACTCTCCAAGATGTCTATTTATTATAAAACAAAAATTATAATGTTATGGTGAAGATGATAGATCAAGTTTATCATCACTAGTAATAAGATATATCCACATTATGTACCTCCTGTTATGACATTCTGAGAAAAGTAAACCAACTTTGTAATGTTCTTCCCAAATTCACAGTCTCAATATAATTATGAGAAAGTATTAGGAAAACCTAAATTTAAAAACATTCCACAAAATAACTGGCCAATGCTCTTAAAATATTTGAACATCATAAAAGTTAAAGACTGGGGAACTACCATAAATTAAATTGGACTAAAGAGACATGACAAATAAATAAAAATTATGATCCTATATTGGATTTTGGAACCAAAAAAGTCATTAGTGGAAATGGAATAGCTTATAGTATAGTAAATTGCGTGGTAGCAATATTCATTTCTTTTGATAATTGTACTATCACTATAGAGAATGTTAACATTAAAGAAAAATGATAAAAGGCAGCTCTCTTTACTAATTTGAATTTCTAAAATTTCTGACAGAGAAAGATACAAAATAAGAAATCCTAACCCTAAGAATCCCAAAGAAACATCAATGACAAATATTCATGGACGAAAATGTCCCTGTGGGTGCCCAGGAGCCCAGTGGAGAGATTCTAGCACCCCATTTGAGCAAAAAATATCCGAGAAGAAATACATTGAAGAGGAAGAGGGTAAAAAGAGTTTTACTTTACCAATATCATCCCTCCCCCGAAGTGGCACAATTCAGTGTAAAAAGAACACCCCTACATCTTCAATTTTACCTCTGTGGAAGTAAGAGCAGAGTGAGCACTGGGTTTCTCCAGCCATAAAGAGAGTTACCCACTGTTATCCAGAACAGTGAAGGGATCAGACTGGCTACATAGTGTTGGGGGAGCTAAAAGTAAGGAGAAAGGTCTCAAGCAACAACCACACAGATCTCAAAAACCAGCCATAGATACTACCAATAAGCTCACAGATGTCAACAAGAACATTGCCCAAGAATACCAGTAAGAGAAAAGTAACTCATCATATGCAAGGAAACTCCATAAGGCTATAAGCAGATTTCTCAGCAGAAATATTACAGGAAAAGAATGTTATGGTACATTCAAAGTGATAAAAGAAAAAAAACTGCCAATCAGGAATATCGACCATGGGCTCAGCGCCTGTAGCTCAGTGAGTAGGGAGCCGGCCATGTACACCAAAGCTGGTGGGTTTGAGACGGGCCCAGGCCTGCTAAACAACAGTGACAACTGCAACCAAAAAGATAGCTGGGCATTGTAGTGGGTGCCTATAGTCCCAGCTACTCTGGAGGCTGACGCAAGAGAATTGCTTAAGCCCGAGAGTTTGAGGTTGCTGTGAGCTGTGACTTCACAGCACTCTATTGAGGGCAACATAGGGAGACTCTGTATCAAAAAAAATAAAAAAATAATATCAAACATGGCAAAGCTGTCTATCAGAAATGAAGGGGAGACAGACAATTTACCAAAGAAACAAAAGCTGAGGAAGTCCATCACCACTAGGTTTGCCCTACAAGAAATGCCTCAGAGAATTCGGCGAGTTGAAACTAAAAGATACTAAATAGCAATATGATGACATAAGAAAAATGACTTACTAGTAAGGATAAGTACATAGTTGAATTCAGAAAATTCTAATGCTATAATGTTGGTATGTAAGTTATTTTAATGCTAATATAAAAGTTAAAAGAAAGTATTAAAAACAACTGTAGCTACAAAAATGTGTTAATGGTTCCATATTAAAAATAACGTAAATAGTGATGTCAATAATATAAAATGGGAGTGAAGTAAAAATGTAGCTTTTTTTTTTTTTTTTTTTGGTAGAGACAGAGTCTCACTTTATCACTCTTAGTAGAGTGCCATGGCGTCACACAGCTCACAGCAACCTCCAACTCCTAGGCTTAGGTGATTCTCTAGCCTCAGCCTCCCGAGTAGCTGGGACTACAGGCACCCACCACCAAGCCCAGCTATTTTGTTGTTGGTGTTGCAGTTGGCAGGGGCTGGGTTTGAACCTGCCACCCTCGGTATATGGGGCCAGTGCCCTATCCACTGAGCCACAGGCGCCACCCCAAAATGTAGCATTTTTATGTGTAATCTAAGTTGTTATGAGCACAAAATACCCTGTTACAACTATAGATGTTTTGTGTAAGACTTAAGGTAAACACAAAGAAAAACTGTACTATACACACAAAAGATAAAGATAAAAATCAAAGTATAACATTAAAAAAAATCAAATCCCAAGGAAGGCAGCAAGAAAGAAAGAAAGTAACTAAAAAGCAGTCAGAAAATTACAACTAGAAGTCTTTACCTATTAATATTACTTTAAATGGACTAAGTTTACTAATCAAAAGACAGACAATGGCTTAGTAGATAAAAAACAAAAGATCCAAGTACATGCAACTTACAAGAAATATATTAGCCTTAAAGATACACATAGGCATAAGGAGATGGAAAAAATTATTTTTGTAAATGGTAGACAAAGGAAAACAAGAGTGGCAATACTTTTATCAGACAGATATCTGCTGCATACAAGAATCGCATCTTACATTAAAAGACAAATATAGACTCAAGGTGAAGGGACGGTATCTATATTCCAGGCAAATGAAAAGCAGAAAAAGCAGGCATTGCAATCCTGTTCGCAGATGCAATAGGCTTTAAACCAACCAAAATAATTAAGGATAAGGATGGATACTTCATATTCGTTAAAGGTAATACTCAATATGACGAGATCTCTACTATTAATATTTATGCACCCAACCACAACGCACCTAAATTTATAAGAGAAACTCTAACAGACATGAGCAACTTGATTTCCTCCACTTCCATAGTAGTTGGAGATTTTAACACCTCTTTAGCAGTGCTGGATAGATCCTCCAAAAAGAAGCTAAGCAAAGAAATCTTAGATTTAAACTTAACCATTCAATACCTGGACTTAACAGACATATACAGAACTTTCCATCCCCAAAAAACTGAATACACATTCTTCTCATCAGCCCACGGAAAATACTCCAAAATTGACCACATCCTAGGCCACAAATCTAACCTCAGCAAATTTTAAAAAATAGAAATTATTCCTTGCATCTTCTCAGGCCATCATCGAATAAAAGTTGAACTCAATAACAACAGGAACCTGCATACCCATACAAAAACATGGGAGCTAAACAGCAACCTTATGCTGAAGGATAGATAGGTTATAGACGAGATTAAGAAGGAAATCACCACATTTTTGGAACAAAACAACAATCAAGACGTGAATTAACAGAACCTCTGGGATACTGCAAAGGCAGTCCTAACAGGGAAATTCATAGTACTGCAAGCTTCCTCAAGAAAACGGAAAGGGAGGAAGTTAATAACTTGATGGGACATCTCAAGCAACTGAAGAAGGAAGAACACTCCAACCCCAAACTCAGCAGAAGAAAATAAATAACCAAAATCAGAGCAGAACTAAATGAAATTGAAAACAAAAGAATTATACAACAGATCAACAAATCCAAAAGTTGGTTTTTTGAAAAGATCAACAAAATAGATAAACCTTTGGCCAACCTAACCAGGAAAAAAAGAGTAAAATCTCTTATTTCATCAATCAGAAATGGTAACGATGAAATAAAAACAGACCCCTCAGAAATTCAAAAACTCCTTAATGTACTACAAGAAACTCTATTCTCAGAAATATGAAAATCTGAAAGAAATTGACCAATACCTGGAAGTACACCACCTACCAAGACTTAGCCAGAATGAAGTGGAAATGTTGAACAGGCCTATATCAAGTTCTGAAATAGCATCAACTATA